>CAVNYN010036968.1:41717-128164 GCA_963692815.1 Nyctanthes arbor-tristis
TTCTTTTTTTTTTTTTTTTTTTTTTTTTTTTGGTGGGGATGGGGTTAAGGTGCTGTGAGTTAACGGGAAAAATTCAGGTATTCTAAGAGTATTGAACACTCAGTATTTTTGATCAATCAAGAATTCATATATGGGATTCATGGCCCAAATTAAATAACAAATTGGGACCCTTGAATCCACATGCAGATTTCTAATTAGCTAGGAGTACCAAGTTCAGTACTCGTGGAGTACCGGAATTTTTTTGCCAAAGTTTACTGCTCTTCTTCAATCACATTGTTTCATGTGCTGGTGAGAATTCGAATAGAAGTCTTGAATTCAAATCTCAGTAGTGAAACAGATGCGACATATTATTTACAAAGTTTTCTATTTTCGAACGAGCCAATGCATCGAGCACCATTTTTTAGCTTTCAAGCACTAATTGTACTCCAATTTGAGCGCGCGGGCACACAGATATATATATATGTCTGTGTGTAGTAGTTATATATTTCCTTTTGATGTACTTCAGTATATATGACTTATATCTATATGCATTTGTAATGCTAAAATGTAAATTGTAATGGTACTTTCCAAAACGAGGGTAGTGACGAGAAACGATAGGGTTCTGGAAGAGAGAGAATGAGAGTATACCTGAAAAATGCAAAGTGGTTGATTATCTGATTCCAAGTTATCCAAACTCTGAACAATAAGCTTCCTAAACGCTGGATTGGGATAAACCAAGTCTCCAATCTCATCAAGTGAAATGTCAGTGGAAGCAACAACGAACCCTACTCCGGCAGCATTGCACTCCACCTCAATCCGGCCAGACTGAGGGTTCAGTTTCAGCCTTCCAGCCCAGAAATCATATGGCACCAACACTTTCTCTAGTGCACTTTTGAGCCTAGTGGCCACAACTTCCGGCGGAAAGTTCGGTTTTGCGGGGAAGAAATGGACAGTTTGGACATAAAAATTCAGAACTTGTTCTATATTGGACAAGAAAATGGACTTGTTTTCAGTTTCTTGAGATGGGAAAACTAGGGTTGAGTCTTTAAGTGTGACATTGAGGTCTTGGATGGAATGATTAGGATATTCTTGAGAGAGAGTTCCCATATATGCTTAATAATTTGGATCCTTTTTATCAGTTTTTGTGTGATGAATTAAGTTTGCTCTTTTGGTGGAGTTGCGTATTTATAGTATCACAAGTTCAGCCAGGACCATGCATCCTTTATTGAGGCCCTATCTATACGAGCAACTTGTCTACATAGCCACTGGCACTGGCCTGTTTAGTTGCCATTAAATGATAAATTTATTAAAATGAATTACGTATCTCTACGTTTTTATTTGCACTAAGATTATAGAGTTGCTAGCTACTTCACTTTCTCTTTCATTTTCCTTTTCCTTTTCATACAAGTTTTCTTATATCTACAGGATCCCTGATGTCAGTACTACTACAATATAATGCTTTTGGTTTTTTTGATTGATTTATTTATTGTCGTTTTCTTACGCTTGAACGTATTACAAGTCTATCAATTGAAAAACCAAGTATTCACCCTTTATCTACGTACAATCGACAATATATTATTAAAAGTGGGATACTACATTAGGAGTGATCAAGACATCTTATAAGATGTGAATTGTTGTGCCATTGATCTCATGTGTGGCGAAATTGAACAGAAAATATTCATTTTATATTTTTGCATTTTTCCTAATGTTTAGGATAATATATAATTTGTGCCATAATAATTTTATGTATGTTTATTAAGTTAATTTTCCTTCTTTCTTTCCTTTCTTTATTTCTTTTTTTAATTTCTAGATACTTAATTGTTAGTGTTATTATCCCACTAACTAGGCCAAGGTGGAGGCCTAAAAATCAGATTAGGTCACTGTTGATCTTTCTAAGAAAAAGAAATCGTTATTATTTTTATGAAGGTGATGTGTGAAATGGATTTCGATAATGACTGAAAGGAGTGTACAAGAATATACATACGTGTGTGTATATATATAAGAATATATATATATATGTGTGTGTGTGTGTGTCAAAAATAAGTGCAGGGTGTTAAATTCAGCAAAAAGACTTTTATATATATACAATCATCTAGGGTTAATTTCACAAAAGGTCCCCAACTTTTACACTTTGAATGGCATGGGTCTCTAACCTTTTTTTTATCGCGCCAGGTCCTCCACCTTTCATAAATATGCACAAAAGGCCCCTGCTAACGGAATCCATCAAAAATTCCGTTAACTGCCTGACTACATTACTTTTACACCCTTATCCTTTAAACTTAAAAAAGAAAACTGAAAGGGAGGAGACAGCAGACTGAGCTGCTGGAATGGCAGCAAGGTTTGCTACCATTTCTGACAGCTGAGCATATGCCAGAAAATGGTAGTGAAGAAGGGAGGAGATCAGTTTCTTTTTTTTCCTTAAATTTTTTGCCCTCCTTTTTTATTTTTATATTTTTTAAAAATTTTTAATTCTTTTTAATTTAAAATATCACTACAAGAAATATAAGTAACAATGATGAAACTTAATGACGAAAATTAAAGCGTTTCTATAGGGTATCATCTATGGCGATGGCCTCATGACGAATAGGACCCTATATGTAGATTATAGCGGCGACCAAGTCACCGCAATAGGCTTATGTCGCTTCTAAAAGTGAAACCTATTGGGGCGATTCATCTTTCGTCGTCATATTTCTCAACTGTAGCGACGACAGGTATAAATCGTCATTATATTTCTTGATCTATAGCGACGACATGTATAAATCGTTATTATATTTCTTGATCTATAGCGACGATACATAAATTTCGTCACTATACGTTTCGCGGGAAAATTTCCCTCCTTTGTTCATCTATTTTCCGATCTCGATAAGTTGTTGCTATAGGTAGCAAGTTTGTCGCTATAGTTGTAATAATTTATATAATATATATTATAAATGTAATACAATAATTGAAAGCTCAACTAGTCCAGATGGTAAGGTGCCTTGTGGGTGGAAAGGGGTCCACGGTTCGAATTTTGGAGCTTGTAAATGTGCGTAATTAAATGTGGTTGGCCTCTAAAGCATGTTGGGCGAAACTTTTTTAAAAAAAAATTTAATGACAAAATGGGTAAAATTTATAGCATCGACATGTGAGTTGCCACTATAATAGGTCGAAAATGTCGTCACTATTATTCTATTGGTAAGAGCTTATACTAACGACCTTGTCACTGTGAAAAATGCCCGCTATTGACCTATAGAAACAACATTTGGGTCTATAGCAGCGACAAAAGTCGCCGCTATATGCGGCATTTGTTGTAGTGGATAAATGTATAAAGGTAATTTAATCAGCAGTTTAACAGAATTTTTGAATGGATTCCATTGACAAGGACCCAACGCTCTAAAAAATTTAGGACCCAACGCTCTTAAAAAGGCTAGGGACTCAGGCAATTCAAAGTGCAAAGGTTGGGGACCTTTTGTGAAATTTACCCTTTCATTCTTTCATCTAACAAGAATCAATTGATCTTCTAAATATACTAATTAAGGGAGCTTTCTATGGCACCAAGTAAAAAATGTTGTTACCAAATCAAGGGGACTAGCGAAAGAAGTTCTTCAAAGTCCTCCAATGGTCAGTACAATTTCATGGGTCCAAATTCGAGTAATTAGAAATTATTATGAGAGTTGCTGCTTTAATTAGGTTGGTGAAGTAGGGTTAAAAATTGCTTGCGGTGAATCTATATAAATGGATAATGCTACACATTCATCGTGTCTCGTATTCACATGTTGTCTACTGAGTAAATTATTTATATATCGCGATAATTTTTTTATGGTTTCTTGAGATATATAAGTACGAAATTCAATGTAGTGGACAACAAGTGAATTGGTGGGTACACAAGATGACACGAGATGAAGTGAATGATTAGCATTATTTTATATAAACAATATTGGGGGGTTTGTTACATGAAGCAATTATTTTATATGTACAAGTCCTTTCCTTAATTAATTTCTGGCGGAATGATTATGATCAGGGTTTGTTACATGGAGCAATTATCTCATGACGGACTGGTAATGCTAATATATATGAGCTGGGGCAAGTTTGACTTATTGTGGGAAAATCTATGTGGGTTATTCAGTGAGTATGAGGGGATGTGTTGTAATAGCCTTAATTTCACATCGCTTGTATAGAGAAATGTAGATCAGTTTATAAGTTAAAAGATCCACTTCAATTGACATACGCCTTTTTGGATGCATGCACAAGAGCAAAATTGTGCGAGCTAGATGCAAAGCGATAGTATCGTACTAAAATGGAACGGGTCGTTGCAGATGGTATCAGAGGACATCGTAATCGGAAGTGTGGCTAACAAGAATATTAGACTCCTACCTTTTGGGTGAAAGTCTAAGAGTAAAACCGTACGAGGTAGATCTAAAGCGAACAATATCATATCAAAGTGAAGCGAGTTGTTACACGTGTGGTAGGAGATTAAGACTAGCTGTAAGCACTTTTAGCAACCAATAAGCATATACAGAAACTTAGTCATGGATGAGGATGTCATGTCAACAAAAATCAAATATTAATCAATAACCAATCAATCTTTTCAAAAAAAAAAAATAATCACTAATTATTGCATGATATTGATTTATTTATGGTCTAAATTTGGTGATGGATGAGGATGTTTCATATCATAGTCAACATTTGCATACAATCTATAATTAATTACATTTAGCGGCTTTAATTAGCATAATAATCATTGCAAACTACCTCACTTTCTTTTTCTTTTTCCTTTTTGTACCAAGTTTCCTTGTAGGACTCGTCGTATCAGTTTTGTCACAATTATACATTAGGGTTAATTTCACAAAAGGTCCCCAACCTTTGAGTTTAGAATCGAATAGGTCCCCAACCTTTTTTCCACTCGCCTGGGTCCCCAACTTTTCATAAATACACACAATAGGTCCCTCTTGCCACTATTCACTCAACTTTTCACATAAAATAACGATTATGCCCTTTAACATTTTAATTTAAAAACAAAACATTTAAAAATATTAAAAATAATAAAAAAATAAGAAAACACCCCACCCACCCACCCAAGAGAGCCGCCCGAAATGGCTATCGGAGCCAATTTCGGCGGCCGAAAAGCTACTGGAAATGGCAGGAAACTGCTGCCGTTTCTGGCAGCATATATGGGTGGTGGATCCCCCATTTTGGGCAACCCCCATTTTGCTGCCCAAAATGGGGGGATCCACCCCCCATATCTGCTGCTTTCTCGCCGTTTCCGACAGTTTTTTGGCCGCTGGAAATGGCTCCGGCAGCCATTTTTGGCAGAAAAGCTACCGGAAATGGCAGGAAACTGCTGCCGTTTCTGGCAGCATATATGGGTGGTGAATCCCCCATTTTGGGCAACCCCCATTTTGCTGCCCAAAATGGGAGGATCCACCCCCCATATCTGCTGCTTTCTTGCCGTTTCCGACAGTTTTTTTGGCCACTGGAAATGGCTCCGGCAGCCATTTTTGACAGCCTTCTTGGGTGGGGTGGGTTTTTTTTATTTTTAATATTTTTAAGTGTTTTGTTTTTACAATTAAAAGGCTTAAGGGTATAATCATTATTTTATGTGAATAGTTGCAAGAGGGACTTATTGTGCGTATTTATGAAAACTTGGGGACCCAGGAGAGTGAAACAAAAGGTTGAGACCTATCTGATTCTAAACTCAAAGGTTAGGGACCTTTTGTCAAATTAACCGTTATACATTATTGTCTGATAAACAATTATACATTGTCACCATTTATGAGTATCTTCGGTGTTTTAGTCATATCTCATGCAATTCTTACAAATATTTTTATTATATGAATTTGTTTTACTTTAAAATAAAGAGGGTCCATTTGGATAGATCTATAATTGGTTTTATTTATAATTGCAAGTAATAATTGTACTTAACAGGACACGTGACAATAGTTATAATTGACACATCGCATTGATTTGAAATGTCCATCAATCAATATCATATGGCAAATATGTAGTAGCTTCCACGTGTCTCATAAAGTACTATCATTACATTCATTTATAAATGAAATCAATTATAAATCTAGAAAATACGAAAAGTTATATCCATCATTTTCATTTTCAGGAAAATCAAGAAAATTTCAATTTAGCATGGTTGGAAAAGTAAAATTAAAAACATTTTGTAACACACTCTTTCATTCACTAGTTATCTCATTTTAAGAATTCTTGTTAATAACAATACACATTAAATGGCAAAACAATCTTGCCATTTACAAGACAGGCTGTAAAATTTGGTTTATGATGGTTATTTTCACACTAATAAACCAACGCTTGCCGTTATTTTCACACTAGTAAACCAAAGCTTGCCATTATTTTAATAAATAAAGTTAATCTTTGTATATACTCTCTCTGTCCCAAAAAAATATTCTTCTTTTCTTTTTTTATCCGTTCTAAATTATATTCTTCTTTCCTAAGTTAATTTTTTAGTTTTTTAATATACCTTCATTTACTATGCACAATAATCAATAATAAAGAACAATCAAAGTGAGATATTAAATAAATCAAAGAGTATATTAGTAAATATATTATTAAATTAAACATTTCCAATAATACTAAATGATATTTTTTTAATCTATGTGAAATATTAAAGGACAATATCTTTTAGAGACGGAAGGAATATATTGCACTCTCAAATAATCCTTAGCCACCAAAATTTTAAAAACAAATACAGATTGATCAACACAACCACATTTATTTATTTATTTGGGACCAGTACTATAGCGGATTCATGTGAGGATTTAATATGCATAGACGCAACGATGTGACATTATATTTATAACGCCACATGCATGTATAGTGTGTATCCTTTTCAAACCTTTACGATTGATGTTTAAGTATTAAGACTTATCTAACCATTTTTTCCCCTAACTAGAGTAGTTCAAACTCTTATATACAGAGTTATGAATTAATAATTTTTCATATTTAATTTATTCGATACAGAATCTATCTTCTAATATCTCTCCACAAGATGGTGATCACTTGTCAAAAAAACCGATCTTGAAACTCATTTACTAGTATTTTCTAATCTTAGTCATATTGAAATGTTATTTGGAGATTAACAAGCTCTAATACCATAATATGATTTGGGATTCTATTTTAAAAAGTAAACCTTGTTTAAAAAGAGTAACTCAAACTCTTATATGATAATTAGTTGTTTTTCATATCTATACGATGTGAGATTTTGCCCTAACACTAAATGATCGAGTATAATGAATTGTGGATATGTACAATTATATGATTGTAACTATATATGTGTGTCTGCTAATAACGCCATATTTGAAGTAGGTATGCCAGCCAATTGTTAGTGCAAAAATGGACCACAGTTATCTAATGCAAATTAATAAGTCATGAAACCTATATATATGTATATAGACACATATAATATGGGTGTACGTAGAAATTGATCTTATCAAATGATAGAACTACCTTGTAAATAAATGTGTGGAGCTGTTTTTTTGGTTTTCAAGGCCGTGGTTAAATGTTCCTTTGCCTGAGATCAAAGAAATAAGTCTTGAGATAAGTATTATTAATGACGTGAGTTCTTTGTGGAGCATCTAGGCATTTCTTACGATGTTGTACGTAGAGATCCTATTAAAGAATGTGTGGCGAGAAAGTAGTGGCGGACCTACTCTAAGGCTGGACCGAGTTGACTAGCCCAATTCAATTTTTCTTTTTCTTTTAATTTTTTTGGACAGATTTTTACTTTTTATTTTTTTAGTTAGCCTTTCATATAGTGATGGCCAAGGGGCGGATTCGGGGCGGATCGGCCCACCCCCGGCCTCGTTTAGATTATCCGCCTCCCCGCCCCGATTATTTCGGGTCAGTGCGGTTCAGGCCGTGGTTCGGGGCGATTCGGGGCAGCAAAACTGCCCTATTTGCTGCCCCGTTTAGATTTTTTCTTTTTTTTTTCTTTCTTTTTTTTTTAAGGATTTGGTGATGATTTTTGGAGTTCCTATGCTATATAAAGTTAATAACCACCCTCAAAGAATTTTTTCAACATAAAATTTAGAGTTTTGCAAGTTTTTCTTCCTTTTTTTTTTTAAAAAATATTTAAACGGATCAGAGCGACCCCGACCCGCGACCCGTCGTGGGGGTGCGGATCGCGCCCTGATCTGCCCCACCAACTCGAGGGCAGCATTTTTCTGCCCATTCAGTTCGGGGCAACGTGGGTATCTGGGCGGGTCGGGTCAAATTGTCATCCCTACTTTCATATTGAAAAATAAATAAATAAAAAAATATTTAGTTTGCCCAATATGGCAATACCAAAACTAAATCCAAGTTTTCTTGGCCCAAAACTGGAAGCAATCTTGAGAAATACAAAACAAACAATTTTTTTAATAAAAGAAAAATCAGACAACTTGAATGTAGTGAAGAACTCCAGAAGAAATCCCAATTTTGAGTTCAATTTCGTCTGAAGTTCCACATTAGTAAGCAGCTCAACACTTAGACGGTAAGCTTTATGTCTTCTTCTTCTCTTTTTTTTTTTTCTCTTTGTCAGGTAATCGAGCACTGGCGCGTCGAGCTTCTATTAATTTTCTATAATTGCAAGAATAAATTGGGGAATTTGCAAGAATAATGGTTATTAAAATTACTATATATACTTGTGATTTGTGTATTTGGGGGAATATTATTATATTTCAGGTTTGATTTAAGCTAATTTATAAAGGAGATTATGCCAAAATCCTGGAAAGGGAGATCTGCCCCTGGGAAGGGAGTTCTGCCCCCTTCCAACCCCCGAGTTGTTTTTTCTTTAAATCCACTAGATCTCATACAAAATCCTGAGTCTGTCCCTACTAGAAAGTGAGATAACTACGCGATTATATCGATAGAAAATGCTATGGGGAACCCAAATCTGGCTCGTTTAGAACAAATCCATGATGTATAGTCGAATAATATACGTCCCCTTATTGTTGGGCGTCAATATTTGTAACTACCACATTGTGAGACTAGATCTATAATAGGACTCAAATAAATTATAAATGAAATGAATTATATGTAAAGGAATAAATCTCACATCGACTAGATATAAAAATATAAGCCAATTTATAAGCGTTTGAGCTACTCGTTTAAAAGATTGTTCTTTTAAGATGTAACTCTAAGTCTTAAAAGCACAATTAGTGTGGGGGGACTTAAATTTGAGTTTTTTGTCCCCCCGCAAACTCAAATAATGTATTGGTTTTGGAGTGAAAAATATTATTTTGGAGGGGAATTCATTTGGCTTTTTTCCCCTTTATTGAATTTCTCCCACTCTCATTCCAGTTTAATAAAATACCAACACGTGTCCAATTCATATTTTTTTCCCCACTTTTTCTCCTACACATGATTTGGAAATAGGTTTTTCCCTCCGGTTTTTTTCCCTTGGCTTTTTCCCCACAACATTAATCTTGCAGGCAACAAAACACATCAAACTCAAACGAGCAATTCAGTTCCATTAAGATCTTCAAATGAGCACATGGATTGGTTTCTATAACGAACCATCATCTTGCCGGGGGCATATTAAGGGATAATATAATATTGAACCCCGGGTCTTAATATTATGTTATATGTACACAATTTTTGTATATACAATCTTTTTTTTATCCTTTTTTAATTGTAGAAAATATTTCACAAAATAAGGTGATTTTACCATCTTACTCTGTAGATTATGTTTCTCGTAATCCCACAATATACATAAGTAATGTTGTCACACCGCCCTTTATGTTTTGTAAAAAGTTTGTTACAAAAAGAATTTTCCATCTTTTTATACACATTGTGATAACATCCTATTTGTTCACACATCATATCTTTTAACTCTTCTATGCTATCATATGGCCGCCTAGGTTTGTGAAAATGATTATACACATGCGTACAATCAAGTAGCACAAATTCAAATGTTGTATTTATAATTATTTTAAAAAGTCAATAATTACGATTTGATTTTAACTGATTGTATTTTTTTTTTTTTGACATTACAATGGGATTATAGGGGAGCGAAATGGAACTTTGACCAAAGGGATAAAGAACCAACACGGATGTCACTAGATTACAAAGGTCTTAGCTTAACTGGTTGTAATTGTTGACTTGAAAAAGAAATATTCCAATAAAATAAATATAATAATCTTTTTCATTTATGATTTGTCAATTATAATTTGATGGTGTGAACATATTTTTATTTCCTATTTTGAGTGGAAGAGGATCATTTTGCAAAGGGGCCGTTGGAGGAATGAAGAAAGAAAATTCATGACCTCAAAAATAGATGGTGATCAATAAATAAATCCTTGAGGACATATCAATGGAGACAGCTTGTGTGAAGAGACATATGAACCTCCCCCCTTAATAATACCCCTTAATGAGAGGCAAATTTCAATGCACGCAATTAGTTTACCGTTTGGTTGGTGGACTATTAATCACCAGCATTGTGGCACATGCCAGCATACTAGTATAATTCATATCCTCAATGCAACCAAAGGCATATATACACCCGATCACCCGACACATGCACCACAGTTCAGTGTTTAAAAAGTATAAGACGTCAAAGTCACGCTTTGTGCACCTATCGTGACAATGGCCAATGTGTGTGCTAAATCTAAGCACGAGGGGTTTAATATTACAGAACTAGAGATGGCAGAAAGGCCCTTCATGCACCAAACTTGATGAATGTTATCCATCAAGGATGACATGCAAATTTCTAATCCATGTATCGTGGAGCATATCAAAGCACAAATTGTGATCTGTTATGGATTGCAAGGAAAAAACAATTCAGATACTTCAAGATATTGTATTGGAGTAGTTCAGACCAATACGTGTGAGTTCTTTGACCCTATTTTTCAGATCCTTGAACCCATGTGTAGGTCAAGGTACCCCTGGAATGCTAGATATTTTCTCGGATTGCAAAGAAATCTAGAATTTAAGTTGATCCGTCCCGCCAGCTATATCAAAAATACAAAAAATAAAATAAGAAATGATCAGTTTTCAAAAATGGTTATTTTGCTTTCAAATCTTTTTGTCAAACAAAATTTGGGGAAAAAAAGAAAAAGAAAAAAAATAAAGAAAGAAAGAAAAAAATCCATTATATATGTTTGTTGCGCTTTACGGATAAGAAGGCAATCCAAACCACTCCATAGTCCACTTGGCACCGATCTGCTCGCAAATGGTCGATCGCAGAAAAAAAATGGTGGTAATTTTTTTTTGTAGGAGAACGACGGTTTTGATCCATCTAGGCCTTTCATGAAGATGTTTTACCGGTCATTCGTTGGCGGTTAAAAGACAAACCGGACCAGTTTTCTAATCGGGTCACCAGGTTACTGGTCGGGTAAGTCTAAGTTCTAAAACACTGATTGTCAATCATGTTCAACTCGAGTCAAAAAAGAAATATATAAGTGAATAATAAGTAAAATATACCAAAAAGGTTGCTCAATATATTTAGCAGGTGTTCACGAAGTGTTTTTGTTTAAAAATAGAATTAGATTTTATGATAATAAATGGCTGAGATTTCTGCATTACCGTGGGTCCTGTCAAATATATAGATGTAATTTATTTGACTAAATTCTATTTTTAAATAAAAATGTTAAATTTAGAGATCAACATAATACTATTAAATTATTAAATTAATATTTCATAGATAAATGATTTACCGAACCAAGAGTAAAAAGCAGGTTATGCATTTTCTTTTAGGGGGAAAAAAGAAAAAAGAAAAAAGGAAAAAGAAAAAAAAAGAGTAGATTATGTATTTTGTTTTTTATTATTTCTTATTTCCGTCACACTATCTAAAATTTAACAAATTCTATTACCACCTCTATCTCAAAAAGATGATCCAGTATTTCGTTTTAGACAGTCCCAAAAAGATAGTTCGGCTATTATATCAAGCGTGTATTTAAGTTTTCATTTTTCATGTTTGCCCCTATTTAATTAACAAATTAATCTATCTTGGTACACACAAATTTATACTTTAAGATCATTCACACTGTATATAATCATTCAAATTCTTTCTCAATAATTTATATTGGTAATTATTCTCATATCATTAATTATGTATAAAGGTTAAAATTAGAAGAACACCTATAAAATTAATATTCTCACAAAATTATTTACCGTTTCTTAATCTTTGTAAAATTACCTATCATCCTATCTTTGTGGGATGGAGGTAGTAAAATATATTGAAATCCACTAAATTCCGTGTCATAGAACTCTATAGAATTTGAGAAATTATGTGGAATTCCATCAAATTTTATGAAATCTATGAGAGTCCATAAATCTTTAAAAAAAATTGAATTGTATATTCGGCAATGAAAGGCTAATAGCGATTATAGACAAGTTAATGAGATTCAATGCAGCTTTTCACTAGTATTTTTCACTTGTATGCACAATTATTTTTCACGAATATTTTTCACTTGTATGTCTATGCTAATGCCAATCATTATTAAATGCCCCATTTCATGCTTCCTTTTAAAGCAATCCAAATTTTGCCAATGAGACCTAACCCGTAAAGTTAGGGGTTAGGCTTAGTTACAGGCACCATCTTTCACATCGTATGTCACGTTACAATTGCCGATAGCAGTCAAGATCTCCCATATCTTGGTGCTTTGTGTCTCCAAGTAGCCATCCACTACGTCAACAAGTCGATCTATTGACTAATCTGAATATCACTCCACAAGGCTTATCAAGAAAAGCATCATTAGCTTGTCTTTTCGAAGGCATCTTCTACACAAAAATCTCAATGCGCGCTCTGATACAAATTGACGTAGTAAAAGCGTACGAAGAATGATGGTTCAAGAACAACTCCTTGATTCGGAGAATGTTCAAATTTTAATGACCTTAAATTATTCATTGATTAATGAAAATACCAAATAGTTGGAATAACAAAGAGATATTTTCTATATTTCTATTTCACACTTAAAATCCATTCTAAGAACTCTAGCAACTTAAATAACCTAACTACCACTTGCCCAACAAAAAACAGCACTCGTATATCAATCCTATGAAGATAAGATTTCAAAATATATAAAATATAACGCTACAGAAAACACTGAAACATAAAATGTGCCCACGCCTCAAGTAAAAACTGCTTTGTATAACCCCATCAATGTCTATTCTTGAATCTAATTTAATTTAATATTAGTAGTGTCCAAAACCTCACGGGTGTATTCACTTGAGACTTCTGAAAACTTTCAAAGACTTTTTTTTTTAAGTATGTGATTTTTGTGAATTTGATCTTATTTAATTTGATTTTTATGGATTTGTTGTGAGTCGAGGAAACTATCTCTTGACTTTTGTGAATTTTCATTTAAGACTTTTCTAAACTTTCATTGAAAACTTTTAGCACATATCAAGACTTTTATATCATTTGTTAAAGACAGTGACGATTCCTTATAGAATCCAATTTGCATCAAAACGGCTTTTTTTTTTTTTTTTTTTTGCCTGTACAAACTCCTCTCCACAACTTTGTAATAATACTTTGAACTTTCATGAATAGTAATATGGAACAAACATGACATAAAATAATAATAAAAAAATCTCATATTCAATTATACTATTATATATATATATATATATGTATATAATAAGATAAATGTGGCTTTTCCCATTCATTTTCTAGCTCTGTAAGATTTTTGGCTCTATAAGATTTCTGGTAACATTATTCAATTCCTTTTTTTTTTTTTTGGGAAATTATTACACTAATTTATTAAATGATATTCATTTTTCCCTTTATTAATTCATACTCAATCACCAATTCACAGTAGTTTCTTTAGCCAGCTATTTTGAATTAGGGAGATATCACTTATCAAATCGAACACGAAATTAATGGGAAGTTCTATTTCAAAAAAAAAACAAATAGTAATATTTATAATTCGAAAATCCATGCATAGTACACGTCTTTAAACGAATAAATTTCTAAAAATTTGTAACCTTATTATAAATTTTAATTTTTAATGATTTTTGTAGAAATTTTAATATGGTTATCGTAATGCAATAATCAAATTTGATTTTTTAAAACTTATAGCATTCTAATTTGCCAATTCTGTAATTAATATAAATTGAAACAGTTTGATAATTTCTCATGGAATAAAAATTTCAATTTGTCGTTTTAAATATGATCTTACTGTATTTGGAGTTGGATTATTTCTTTGAGAGATAGACCGAATATTGATACAGTTGAACTGTAATAGTTGTGCAATAATTTTTAAATATTTTACTTTTATTGAATCTCCTTAATTAATTTTTATTTATATATGGATAATTAACTAGTGTTGTAATTCAAATAAGTGCTATATTGGTTGTGTTTCTCACATTCTAGATAGGAGATCTTTGGTTGGAACACATCTGCCCCTGCCCTCCCCTCTCCTATATCTACTGTATCAAAAAATGAATTAACTGGCACAAAAAGTGTTACTGATGAATAAATTCAAATATAATAGAATGATTATAAAAAGTTATGTCTCATAATACTAATATGACTCAATTAGCTGTATTAGTAATTTATATGAATTTTTTGTATAAAAATTCATTAACATTTGTTATTAGAGTAATTATATGGAGACATATTTATGTGACATGAATAACTGATATCGGCTCCCCTCCCTTCCCCTATATCCAATTTATAAATAAAAAAAAGAAAAAAATGAAAGAATTAACTGTAAAAAAAGTGTTACCGAAAAATAAATCAAAATATGATAGAATGATTATAAAAATTTATATCTCATAATGCTAATATATAACTCAACTAGCTGTATTAATAATTTATTAAATTTTTGTATAAAAATTCATTGATATTTGCTATTAGAGTAATTCTAGGTAGACATGTTTATCTGATGTGAATAACTGATTCGACCGCATTGGAATGACAGCATTTCTGGCGGCCAATCTTAGGGAGGGGGAGGGGGAGGGGGAGGGGGAGGGGGGAGGGTGGGGTGGGTTGGGTGTTTTCTTTTTATTTATTTATTTTTTATTTTTAAAATTTTTAAAACATTTAAAGGGTATAATCGTCATTTTGTTAAAAATTTTATGGAATAGTGGTAAAAAGGACAATTTGTGTGTATTTATCAAAAGCTATGTGCTTTGGCGTGTCTTAAAAAAAGGTTGGGGATGAAATCAATTCGTAAACTAAAGGTTGGAGACCATTTGTGAAATTAACCCAAAAGGAAAGGGGGAATATCTTTTTGGGACGGAAAGAGTATTTTATTCATTCATAAAATAATAATGAAAATAATAATAATAATTACTTCAAAAATAATAATAATAATAATAATAATAATAATAATAATAATAATAATAATAATAATAATAATAATAATAATAATAAATTCCTGGTAGATGATCATTCATTGTATTCTAACTCTATTCATTTTATAGAACTGTACCGTCTGTTGCCTTCTTATTTATGCCTGCAGTTCTGAACATAATACCTTTGAATTTATATGTTTTAGCGCAAATTTCAACCGAATCGTTTTCAATTTTCACTGAGGTATTTCCAAGAAATTTCTAACGAACCAAGGACGGGTTTCTTATGAAATTCAGTTTCTAATGAGATGCTGTCCTGTAGTGTGTGTCAAATGAAATGTCAGTCTATGATTAAAGATCGGGCTCTGCCCATAGCCGGACCAGGTATTTCCATGGACTATTGCAATAAATCCTTTCTGATTTGAAGTTAATTTACATATATACAGTATTAAGATAGTCGATGTGTTCTAATTATATGATCCTCCAAGGGATATATCATGTGTAGGGACCATGACAGCGTAGGAAGAGTATTAATCTCATAGCCCACAATAGTTAACTTATTGAGATCTTCAATTTCCAAGCGAAAAAGGGATACAACGACCAATGCATAGATATATGGGAGCATTCATTTATTTAATAAATAATAATATTTAGTAAGCACGCTATCAACATGTGAAAAATCCTAGTCTAGTTTAACAATCAACAAAATCACATGACATGTGACTTAGAAGTTTTTTCTCGTATAGAGCCCAATTTGATAGAAAAACTAAGAAATAAACATCCACATGGACAATTTCAAGCCAAAATTTTTTGGAATGAAACAGAAAAACTTGACCAACATACTTTGCTGAGTCCTCAAAAATCACATAATTACATCAGTTTTACACCAGAAACTCAAACATTCAACTTCAGCACAAGCACATAAAACTGGGACAACCCAAGAAAACATACGAGTGACTAGCTTCATAATATACCAATAAAAATTAAAAGAATTGAAGAATGCCTTCAAACAAGACAAACATCACAAACATTAATTGCACCTAATCTTATGGTCAGTCAAATTCCATATTTACATCCAAAAGCACCAACCTTTGCAGAATCGAAAATAATCATCATACCATGGGCTAGGTGTTTATTCCAAAGAATTTAGGGTTGGCTGAAAGGAGTTCTCCTCAGAACTGTTGGAGTAATCATCTATACATACAGATATTGTGTTTTGTCACCTTATCTTGCATTGTATCAGTATCACAGACCTCTGAACCTTTTCTGCAGAGACCATTGCATTCAACAACAGCCACAACTCCAGGAAATAGAATGCAAGTGAAGGCAAAAATCAAGGAATGCTAACATTAGTATGCACAATGATCATCATCCAAGATACAGATCTCCTGTCTCAAACAAGATCCATATAAATACGAGGGCATTTTCTACTCTATTCTGCCATGTAGTTCAAAACTTTATCACAGTAACAAATACACAGGTACAGAATAGAATACATATATGCATTACCTAGAGATTTAAGAAATGTTCTCCTGCTTAACCTCACCACTCCCCAGAGCCCCCTGTTGTGAACTTCTCTTGCTCTGGATTTGGCGGACAAATTCTGAAACTATCACATGAAACTTGGGAGCGAGCTTACTTGTCGAAGACACATTAAGACCTGCCTTCTTCAAAGCACGTGCAACATGCTTTTCAGCCTTTTGAAAGTGAACAGTGCAATAAGAAGGAACTGTTGACCTGAGTATTGGCTTTCCACAAAGTATAGGCCCTGTGGGCGAACTGGCACATCAAAAGTTTAAAAAATAAGTAATTAAATAAGTAGTTATTTTTGGTAATGTTAAGCTTACAAAGAACAATAAAACATTAGCAGCAAGAAAGGTCTCCGATTAGATTGTAACAGACATTGTCATCTTAGAGCTTGTTTGATTCTCTTTATCAACTCTCTTTATAATTTCACCTGCCAC
This sequence comes from Nyctanthes arbor-tristis, assembly GCA_963692815.1. Classification (NCBI taxonomy): domain Eukaryota; kingdom Viridiplantae; phylum Streptophyta; class Magnoliopsida; order Lamiales; family Oleaceae; genus Nyctanthes; species Nyctanthes arbor-tristis. The sequence continues at coordinate 58,883 of CAVNYN010036968.1, forward strand.
TGATTTGACACTGAGTTGACAAGTGCTCATCTATAACCACAAATTTCACACTTTTATTAAATCTACACCACTCATTTCACCTCATTATAATTTCTCATTATAAATCAATATCTATAATGAGAATCAAACAGCCACTGAAATGAAAATTAGTTGTTATAATTATTTTATATATTATCCAAGAAGAAAGGATTTCAGAATCTATAGTGACTGAAATGTACTATATTTCCTAGACACAAAATTTTGTTCAGGATTGACTAACTGATGCAAAAAACATGATCCTAAAATTTCCACATGCAATGAGAGAATTTTTAACCATCTACATGACGAGAATTTCATACTTTCCTGTCGCTAATTTGTCACAAATGATGCCTTACAACACATTAGTATTAAAGACTGAACACACATCAACTTGCATTATCTGTTTCATTCTATCTAGACTCAGGCCCTAACATTCTCCTTCAATTGTAAAGCCATAAAAGTTTATGTGCATTTCTGCTAGGTGCTGGAATAAGGCATCTCCCAAAAAACCCAAAGGTGGGAAAGACCAGAATTTCAAACCCGTGGACCCAGTGCTTAGAGGTATAATGAGAACTTACTTACTAAAGAAGTCATGACAAGTCTAATTGTTTAATATGAAAATAAAGAGACATATTTCTATTTTGAACAGCTAAATAATTTAGCAAGAAGATGTCTACATTTTCTGAACGAGTATGGTATATGGCACCATTGATACTCAACATATAACATGTCGTCAAATGATTAATTGAATTAAGTGGGTCAACTGTTCAGCAAATTGGGGTTCCTTTTTCTAAGTTTTGAATATATCTTTGGTCAATTTCTTTCTGCAAGTAATCTGATTTTGCTTCGAGCACAGGGCATCAGAAGTCAAGTAACGGATCCCATTACCGTAGGGCTTCCCGCATCAATTTATCATTTACCACGTTGTTTGCCACTTAGATTGGTGTTAAGCACCATTGATGTATATAATATTATTCTTTCAGCAATAACCATAATAACACAATTCAAATATCTCTTGCTATGCATATTTACATAAGATACATTTACTAGTATTCTTTCCAAATATACCATATTTTTTGAGTAACAAACAGGTTCAAATCTTTGAGGCTCCACCTATGAATACCAAACCTAGTTTAGGTTTCTGGATTCTGAACTCCCATGATCTGATATTTCTCAAATTTTCATTGATGCACGGCACCTGCCCACTTTTTACAATGCTATTTCAACACATGAATGCCAAATCAATTTCAGGGTTCGGACGCTGAACTCCTATATCACTGGTCTGATATTGCATTACAGAACCACTAAGGTTCTCACTGGTGTAATTTTACAAGCCCGCGTTCCGCCCTTCTCCGCTACATAATTTGACAAACCAAGAACAATATATATATATACATAGGGAAGCGTTCCGTGAACTAACAAATTTGACAAACATCCATAACAAATAATCTTTTCCATTCATTTTATTTTATCTAATGGCTGAGATCTATTCATAGTCAATTAAAACCATATAAAATTACTTTCCATATATGTAATAAAACATACAAAAATCTTAACCTTCAATCTCATATATAATTTCCCATCTGATATAAAATAATACATATCCTGAAATTTGGGCGTAGCATTTACAAGTTCAAATTCGATCCCCTCAAACATTGTAGATCAAGAAAGGATCAAAAACCAATCATTTGTTTTGTATCTTCTCAACACAAATTTCATTTCCCAACTTCTTATCAAGTAAGCCATGTATATAGTTCTACAATTCATTTCTCAGCGCAGATTTTAAACCATTCTACACGTGTTCAACTAAATTTCAAAAGCATTTTCTTAAATTTTAATGCCTTGCGTTTATCGAAATTGATAGTAATAATATGACAAGACAAAATTTGAAACATGACTTGGGCTCAAAATTGAATATAAGTAATAACATTTAACATAAAAACGAAAATCACAAGCCAACTGCCAAAGAATGGATCTGAAAACTTGAGATTTGGGAGGTGGACGTTGAAGGGTTCTTGGCAATTGATGGTTCAATTAGGGAAATATGTCGAGTTACTTTTTATATATAATTTAGATATATGAAAAGTAGTTTTTAATAGGTCTAACTGAATATATAAATACATCTCGGCCATTAGAATAAATAACATGAGTAGAAAAGATTATATGTCAAGGATGTTTATCAAGTTTACTGGTTCACGACGCTCCTATACACAGAGAGAGAGAGAGGCACACATCCAACTGACCAATTAATTTATAACGTACTCCTTTTTTTTCTTGACAAACAAACCAGTTCACTATTCCATAAAATTACAATATAAGTCCACAAAACAGCCTGCTATTTTACCACCCATCCTCTATGATATAAGTCCAGTCTTCAATAACACAAAACAGCCTGCTATTTTACTGCCCATCCTCTTAATGCTTCTAAATGTTCTTGTAGAAAGTCCGCTTGAACATTTTAAGAAAATGATAAGCATTTTGTACAAATTTTTAGACCTAGAACCAACCATTTGGCGATGAGAAACCAATAATTCCAAGCCGCCAGGTTTATGAATGTCAATTCCTATGCTGTTGCAATCTTCAAATAACACGTAGAAGCATCAAAAGATCAACAGCCCCAGTGGAACTTCCGCAAGTGGAACCAGTCTAACTGTGGTTGTTACTCAAAAACTGAAGAAATTATAAACAATTTCAAGGTATATTAGGAGAAGTCTAACCTTTTGATTGAGAAATTGCAAGACTTATAGAGCTTCTGCTTGGCGTCGGACAGTATATGCATATGGCAAAACCTCGTTAACGCCATGGCCTTCATCTTGCATCCGTGAACCTTGCATCTATTAACCATATTATCCCCATTTACAATCCCCAAATTCCCATTCTTGTTGCCACTCCCATTTACATTCTCTTGAATTAACCTTGTTCCATCCACCCGATTGGAGTTGGTTTTGTCATTCTCTTCATCTTCTTGAAAGGGGCTTTTCCCATACTCCCAGCAGTACTCCCGATACTTGACTCTAAGATCCTCCATTAACGCCCAATACTGGTCCCGGTAAATCCGGACTAGTTGCTTAGCCCTGCGCGCCCTCCTTTTGAGCACCTCGGGCCGGGTCAGGTACTCCGACTTGGACAGGATCATATCCTCTTCAGATCCGTCGATTCGCATTGCACCCGTAGCAGATGACGAAGAGGGGTCAGTCATGTCACCGGCAGTCAGTTTGGCGTGCAGAGACAATGGTTTCTGGTCTGGTTTTCCGACGAGGGGAGCAGCAGAGAGGGAATTTTGACTGCCGCCGGCCGTGATGGCAGAGGCAGCGGTGCTGCTGGCAGCAAGGGCAGTAGGAAGCATGATTTTGCAGAGAAGAGAGAGATGCACTTCTTTTGGTCTGTATGTACCCTCTGAAGGAAAAAAACCATATTTACAAATGAAGGGCAGTACTACTTTTGATGCATATTGTTCAACATCCGTCAAATTGTTGCTACCAATTGAATTATTTTGCGGTACACCAATGAATCGTATCTTCACATTTACAGTGTTCTCTTTCCGCATCTTATCTCTCGCACATCGGAATTGGTTAACTAAATGATTGTGATTGTCCAACATGTCTTTTAAGTCACAAATAATCTCATCGTTCAATCTCAAATGAGCTGATTCTTGCCTGGACAAATATACAAAAAAAAGACATTAAATCAACATAGAGTAAGCAATAAAACATGTTAAATATGTTTTCCGTAACAATAGAATTTTTACCCAACAGCACATTTCCTATTTTCAACTTCGGCAGTAGGATCACTAATATATAATTGTGCGTAGCATGGAGCATTCCCAGCTGCGGGTAGTAAGCTTCCAATTCGATGACATATTTGACCGTGAAATCAAAAAACCGGAGCCGATCTTCCATCATTTAAACTATCGTCAATTTTCCCACCAATAGAAGTAAACGAAAACATCATGTTGGATGTTCAGATGTTATTGACAAAATTTTTACTTCGTTCACTGTTCTCATACAACAACTCCCTGAAAATTCGAGGAGGGTCTTCCATCAGAGGAAACTTTATTTTTCTATGCATACAACACAATGAGTATTTCGGATTTTGACACGTTTTGTATCGCTTGTCAATCCTTTCATCAAACCAAAAGATGACAAGACAATAGCGACAACTATGAATAGGATTGCCGAAATCCATGTATTCTGCATCATGAAATAATTATAAGGTAACACCAAAAGGTTTGGATAACAAAAGTAATAAACCATCAAACTATAAAGAACAAACTTTAAAATAGGAAAAATCGGTAGCTTATTGCAAAAAGAGAGAATAACATGCAAGTGTGGTAAATAGTAAAAACATATTAATTAATTCATAAATTTGATATAGGAATGGTCCAATTTACGACATATTAATTTCTTTGTGTGATAAAAAAAAAAAGAGAAATCAATACAGGAGTCTTGAAAAATAATTTACATAACAATTTGGATAAAAAAAACATATATTTCCGGCCCAGATAATAATAAAAACAAATTATAAGCACGGCCCAAATAAAAAACTAAGCCCCATCATAAACCCCTATTCCCAATTTCGGCTGGGCCTACCAATTTAAATCAACACCTTGTTAGGCCGCGCCTATCTTGAAAACGTATGCAGATTGGCCCTCCTACTCTTCCAAGATTTGGCCCATCACAAAATTAAATTCGGAGCCCGATTACCGGACAATTCCAAACCCTAGCTCAGTACGTGAAAGGCCTATATAACCCTAAGTCAGCCCCAGCAGCAGCCAGGCAGTTGCTTCTTCTAAAAAATCCCGATCGCCTATACCCTCGTATGCACCTCCTCCTTACTCTCCTTTTTTGCCCTCACGCGTTTTTTGGCCTGTCGCAAACCCACCAAGCAGGTGATCAAACCATCTTGACCTCATCTCACCCGTGTCTCCCGTTGTTACTCTCGAAATCGTTGACAAAAATGCTAAATAACGGCGCACACACTCAGCTCAAGACAACAAATGAGTATTACTCTAGTGTCGGCTAGAGTTCTAGGCCTTCATATTTTTTCAAGAAACATTTATTCAGAAAGCCTCTTTTTTTTTTAAATTATATTTCTGACAATATTGCCTTTTTTTTATTTGTTAATCTAGGCGCCGGCAAAATGTAGATTACGTCTGCTACGCGATACAAGTAATCTCTTGTGCAGATCTGGATCTGTCGGCCTAGACCAACGCTGAAAAAAGCTAAGTAATTTATCATTTCCTCTTTTTTTTTTTGTTTAAATTTCGCTGATATGAAACGTAATGTGGTAAATCCTGATGTTTGTTGACGGGTTTTTTAGATCTGATAATTTTTTAAACAAAATTCTGACAATATTGCCTTCTTTTTTTTTTTTTTTTTTTGCTGATCTACTAGCTGGCAAAACGCACATTGTGTCTGCTGCGCGATAGGACTAACGCGATAGGATCTGGATCCGTTGGCCTAGACCAACGCTAAAAACAGCTAAGTAATTTAACATTTTACCTCATTTTTTTTTGTTTAAATTTCGCTGATATGAAACGTTACGTGGTAAATGCTGACGTTAGTTGACGTGTTTTTTATATCTGATTTTTTTTAAACAAAATAAATCCGGAAATAACCTTCTAGCTAGAATATCTGTATTTTACATATTTTATTTAATGGCTTTGTAACGATGTGTGTATATATATATATATATATATTCTACAAATTTGATATGGGTGAAGGCTCAAATATTGTTGCAGAAAAGGTCTAACATTACGAAAACACTCTGTTTTTGGAAAAGCCTCTATTTAACAACCGAGCAAAATAAAAATTGAAGAAATAAAATATGATTATAAAAGGACAAAAACAATTAAATAAAAAAATAATTGACTGAAATATTTCAACGAGAAGGGATTTGTACAATTTATTTTTTCAATACATAGGAATACATTATTATAGAATTTAAAAAAAATAGAATACAAATGCAGTATAGAAATAAAAGAATAAGAAAAATTTAAAATAAAATAATCACATACTTTACCCCTAGCATTCCCTAAAATTTAGAAATTCGCAAAGCATGAGAAGAAAGACTGCAGGGTCACTAAAAGTTCGCATGCGGGGAAAAATTGTAAAAAAAAATAAAATAAAAAATAAAATAAAATAAAAATTGTAATGTCAACAAACTAAAAATAATAAAGATAAATGGAAAATTAATCCTAGTTTAAGTTAAAATTGAAGTAGAGGGTGGTAAGTTAAACCATTGATGTACTTTTTATTTTTAAATTTGTAATACTATCTGTGACATGAATTGTAAACTTCTGTCCCTTATTTTGATAACTTTTTTAAAAGTATATAGCTTAACATGCAATAAACTTATGGCAATTAATATGTTCATTTTTCTAAAAGTTATTGTATTTAATATTCTCAACCATGACCTTTGTATTTAGAGGATGCTACTACCTTGCAAAACGAATAGTTCAAATGGTTTGTTGGGGAGAAAAATATAAAAATTGAAATAGAAGGTGGTAATTTAAACCATTGATTTAATTTTTTTTTAAAAATATGTCATACTGTTTTTTATATGAATTGTAAACTTATGTCCCTTATTTTGACAACTTTATCAAAAGCATTATGTAAGAGTTAAATGAAACTTTTCAGTTTTGAAAAACTGAACAATCGGCTAGCCCTTATTTATTTATTGTCTTGGATCTGTGCTATTTGTCTCTTATGGAATTTTTTTTTTGTATTTTTTTTTTCCTAATGAAGACAATGAGTGCACCAATGAATTCAGCTGGAAATGTATTATATACAGCGAAGGCATTACAGTCTGTAAATTTTTTTCCCCATTTTTTGATTTTTCGTTTAAAGAAATGCATATGCTAGTATTTTGAAGCACCGGAGCAAATAAATCATGTAAAATAAATTTTTTCCTTTGTGTTTTGGTTGCCAAGTGTTTAACGCTCCGGTTATAAGTTGTGTAAAAAAAAACTTGTATTGCCCTATTTTTGTTTTTTTGTAATTTGTCCTACAAAGAAAACGCTGTATGTAAGGACATCGCAAAATGCACATCTTCTAACAGAAAGGTAAGTTAAAGTTATTTTTATTTTACTATATCAATTCATTGTGTTGGCGGTTTTAAAAAGGTTGATCATTCTCTGTTTCCTTTTTCCACAGAATAAATTTGGGCATTATGACTCAACTGAACATTGCAGTCCGGCTAACAATCTTAAGTGTTCTATATGTTTTTTTCTTTTCCTTTTTTTTTCTTGGGTTACACTCTTCATAATACATTGTTTGTCTATGTGAAAAATTTTTGAACCCGTAGCTGTGCAAATATTTTTTGTGCATGTTTTAGTTGTAAGATGTCACTGTACATTGTTTTCCGTCACCGAGATAGATTTGCTAGTTCGAGAAAACAATGTTTATGTGCATATGAAAAAGGAAAAATTAATAAAATAAAAATCAAACAACAAAATTAAATATGGATGATAGATTATTTCTTTTTACCTAACCGAGGTGGGGATGTAGTTGCTTAGGACGGACCAATAAGTTTAATATTATCATGAAATTATTGGGTAATTTGCGCCAAAAGACCCTATCGTTTGTTAGTATTGTGGAAATAAGCCCTATCGTTTCTAACTTGACAATTTCAACCATAGCGTATGCTAATCCTTACAAAATAGACTTTATTATCTAAATTTATCAATTTTTTGGTTAAAATGATCCTTTTAACCTTATTTTCTTTTTTTTTTAAAATACAATTTTTTTTAAAGTATTTTACCTTTAATTTGAAGTAAAATATAAAGACAAAAGGTTATATTTTACTCTCATTCGTCCCACAAAGATATTCCAGTATTTCATTTTCGTCCATTACACAAAGATAGGTTGTTCACTAAATTGAGCATACATTTAATTTTTTTGTTTCTATGTTTTATCCCTAATTAATCATCTGCATCAACTACAAATGCAATTTAATATTAATGATAAAGAATGTTATAAATAAAAAATATATGTAAAATTAATTGTCCCAACCATATTAATAGTCATTTCTTAATTCGTGTGAAATTAACTAAACGCCTATCTTTATGGGACGGGGGAGTAATTAATTAATGTATCATATTAATATATCATGTTGATGTTTATATTGGTCATCACACGCTGGGGTGAAGAGGTCGGAGCTTTCACAGGAGATTCCAAAAAATATTTCAATTAACTGAAAAATCAAAAGGTCATGAGTATGTAAAATTATGATAGCAGTTGAATATAGGTATATCAAAATATAAATTTTTGTCTTTATATTTTACTTGAAATTATGGGTAAAATACTTTTAAAAATAATTATATTTTAGAAAAAAGAAAATAAGGTTAAAAGGATCATTTTAATAAAAAAATTGATAAATTTAGATAATAAGGTTCTTTTTGCAAGGATTATCATATGTTAGAGTTGAAATCGCCAAGTTAAAAACGATTGGGTCTATTTCCGCAATATTAACAAACGATAGGGTCCATTTGCGCAAATTACCCTGAAATTATTAGACGGCTGCGTAATTGGTGAACATGGGTGTAACTCAACAAATTAAATAACATATTAATAAGGTTAAAATTATTAATTTAAATTACTAATTCTACTCATAATTAGGTTACTTCATTGTTGGTTTAACATTATTACGTTTAACCTTTAATGTTGACATTATTAGGTTAGTAAAAATAATCTCGTTTGATTAGGTTAACATTATTAGCTTACAATTCATATTTTTACTTTACATCACTGTAAGTAACATACTAATATTATTTAGGGCAAAGAAATTGATGAAAAGAGAGGCCAAGGCTAATTTACCTGGAGATGCATAAGCTGAAACAACGGCTTGCGTGTTGTAACCTGCATTAGTAGAGATCGGAAGAGCGTCGTGTAAATATTTTTTTTGTATCATTAAAATTGATAAGTATACATGTAAAACCGGAGCCATATGTTGATAAACATTTAGAAATTAAATATAACTTGGAATTAAGTATTTCTACATTTAAAAATTTACCTGGAATGACCCTTCTCGGAGCACATTGTGGTGAATTGGAAATACCTTCAACTGCTAAACCACAATGTGTAGTGAGAATAGTTGGCCTGTTCATGCTATTGCCTAATCTGTACTTCCCCGGAGTTAGCTTACATGAAATAGTAGTATTCTCTTGGTACACTTTGCAAAATAAACTGGAAAACAGAAATAACTATTATTTCGAATGTACTAAAAAGTTGTAAAATGTTGAATGCAGAGAATAGAAATATATAACATTTGTTATGTTGCTGAGAGTGACTGATTGCTGTATGAATAAATTTTCCTGTGTTAAATCAATAATACCCCTGTTTTCATCTTGCAGGGGGTCTGCCAATTCACACTGAACTTGGTTAGTTCTCCTTGGTGGCAAAACCATGGAAAGCAAGTAAACTCCTTTCTAACTTGAACGAAATTGGTACCGTTAGTGTGAATGTTAAAAAACCGCAACATTTTACTCTCTCGCTTTTTAAGCCTTTACATTGAGCTAATGCTGCTCGGTGCAAAACAATCGAATAGGCATTCTTAGAACATAAAAGTACTAACCTCATGCTGAAAACGTAACTGTACTTACCTGATGTATTTGATGAATTTTTTTGTCTCTTAGCCTCACGATTATTTTCATCTGATTTCCTGTTCCGCTTCTGCATGAAATGGGGCACTTGCATTGTGACTCAGTAGATTGTGTGCTAAAAAAGAAAAAGAGAAATTATGTAGATATTTGTCATGCTAAGTCAGGTTATGATATGGGTAGAATGATAAGTAGGACAAATTCTATTTTCCTTTTTATTTTTATTATTTTTACTCTTTTTAAAATTCTTGTTTTATTATTTAAAGAACAAGGACAAAAATGTCATAAAACGCCTTACGAGTAAATTTATGAAAAATTGGAGACTTTATAGCATTGAGAAAAAAGTTAGAGACCTAACTAATATAAAGTGCAAAGTTGGGCACCATTTGTGAAATTAACCCCCTAAAAACAATTGTCTAGAACCGGCTAGCATTCATCAATCCACAAAATATTTATTTTAACCATTATTTTATAAAATAAAAGTGAACCTTGATCCAAGTTCATTTCTATCCGTAGATTTATTTATTAAAATTAAAATAATTTGTACATAAATCCATAACTTATAATTACTTTCCAACCACATATTCTTTTAAACAATCACCTTACGAAAATCAATTCTCGAAAAATCAAAACAATATATTCTAAATATTAAAGAAAAAAAAATATAATCCAGTACTATCTTGCCTCTAATGTCACGTCACCAGTCCTGGAAACTATGACTTATACTATCTTGATAAGAAATTAAACAAAAAGACCATTCTTATATACTTGTACCATCCCTCTCCTATTTAAAACTAATTTTTCCTCTTGCTACAGATCATGATATATTAATTTGGTTTGTATAACTCTTAAATAAATTGCATTTGGCAAAAGTTCCTGCAATATTCATGACATACTTGATACACAACGGTCATCTCCTGCCCACAGCGAGCATAAGTTACTTTGCCAACCTCCTTAGTAGTGCCATGTCGAGATCGTAGCTAGTCGAGACTGCTTATGTCCCGAGTGACATCAAATTTTACACAACTTGACAGTGCCATAAACAAAATATTAACCCTTTTCTTTTTTTCTTAATTCAGTCGAGCAATGAAAAATTGTTATACAATCTACCCTGTTGTGATATTACACTTCACGTTCAAACACGTAGAACACAATTGCTATTTCCTCCTATTTTAGAGTTGTAAACATGCATATATATATATATATATATAACACCATGAAAACTTAAATCAAACTAATGCTAACCAGGCTACTACTGCCTGAATCGTGAGGCAAGAGGGCTACTCAACTTGAGTTCCTCTAGTTCTGTAGATGGTGTAAGCCACCATCAGAGGAACGGCAAAGCCATAAACCGGATAATGGATAACTGGATTCATCTCATATGCTTTCGTAAGAGATCTACAGTTCTGCATTAGTAAAGGACAAATGAAGTGTGATTAATAACAAAGCATACGGACCGTAAGCTGAATATTTTGCAGCTCATTCACCATTTTCCAAGAGAGATTAAAATGTACCTTAAAATGCTTCCAACAAATCACCAGAAAAAACAACAGGAGAATTTTCCTAGCCCACCGCCAGACAATAATGAACTCCAATCTATTTTTACAGCGGTTTGCCAATGCAGATTGCTCATTTTCAAAAGAATAATCATCCTTTTTCTTACTTGAAACAGAAAGATGATGATCATGAAATATTCCCTTTTCAACTGCTAGGGCTACGATCAATATGAATGCGGGCAGAACTATGAAGAAGAGATGAGGAAGAACCACTACCATTACATCAGGAAATCCAAGATATTCTAACTTGCCGACTTTATTGATTTTCAATACCCAACCTTTGTACGTCATGTATCCTTGTTCTGCACCTTGGGAAAAAATTTGGCCAGAAAACCAAGGACATAACACAAGGTACAACATGTAGCCCACCATAAAGTACCATACTCCAGGAATTTTACACAACTCCGTAAAAATCCAAGCCAGGCCATTGATGATTCCTTTATTTACTCTCAAATTTTGATATGTGTACTGCTGTTTTGAAAACGAGAGCATTACTTTTGGAATGAGAAGTGTGGAAAGTATCAAATAATATGAGGACCAGAGAATGGGGTAGTACAAGGCATCCCATTGACAACCCATTACGAAAAACTCTTTCCAATTCCAAGAAAGCTTGGCACTAAGACCATTTGCTGAAAACGGCCTAGGCTCAGTATAAGTTGATCGGCCCATAGCATCAGTTGCTTGTATCTGTAATAAAAATCTTTCGGGAGATGGATCCTCAAAAGCTCTGAAGTTCAGAGGAGCAACATACAGGTCCCCCCGAGATCCTGAAAGCTTTGTCATGTGTGTCTCCATCACAACAATGAGATTTCCAGGATTCGAATCATAGATGGTAGCCACAACTGACACAATTGGAGAGGCAGAAAAAACCAGAGCTCTGACAGTTCCACAAGAAGAACGGTCTGCTGTACAGCAATTAAATGATCCCGCAGAAAAGCGTGAGTCCAGTGGAAATGTTGGCAGTATAATAGTTTTTCTAGCTCCCAACTTGAAGTCAACATCAACAAATGATATCAGCCCCCGATCAATAGCCAAAATTCGCATCGTTCTACTCTTCCTCCAGTCACCCATTTCCCATTCCCAGAATTCTTGAATTGCTTCAACATTAGAATTGGCTGTATTTTCTGGAGGAATTCGATGAGCACTCAACTGGAATAATCGGTACAGTGGATAATGAATTGATTCATGGTGCCGTTTTAAGTTCTTACCAAATCTTGTGTGCAAATGCCCACATAAATATGCTGAAAGAGAGGTGTTTAGGAATATGTCCTTTAGGGTTCTTCCAGAATGTGAGGCAGCAGAAAATGAAAGTGGAAAGTGCCCAAAGGAGATCTTGGTGATTGGCAAAGCTGATTGAGAATCCCATTGGGAAAGTTCAGAACTTATTTCGATTAATAATTCATCAGTTGGATGACCAAACAAATTGGTTGGGCCTCGTAACCCTGAAGACATTGTGCTGTCAAACCCAACAAAAAGAAGTTTCCGCTTGCTGGTCTGGATAGTGGAAATACATATGAGAACGACAAAAATGAGAGGAATAACCTGAGATATCAAATATCAATTCGTCTCCACATCTCAGTTTCTGCCAGATTTTTTAAACATTATTCAAATAAAGATTTTGGAAAATTTTCAAAAACCTCCCACCCCGTGTGGCGTGTATGGATGCATGCCACACATGATGGGAGGTTTTGGGAAGGGACTAAAGATTTCTTTTAGCTTTTCCTTTTTCTTCTTCTTTTCCTTTTTTCCCTTCTCTTCTTTTTTTTCTTTTTTTTTTTTTTGAGGTGGGGGGTGGGGGGGGGATAAATTCTGAAGAAGGTAGTAACTTTATTGGAGATCCACCTAGAATGAGCAAATATTTAAACCAAAGTTGTTAATTTATATACAATGCAGCCAGCCAAAAATGCATATACAATTTCTCAATTTCTGGAAGCAAGTTCCTCTATTCAAAACATGAGGTATCCAAAGAATTATTAAAATACGACATAAGCAGTCTGAGATTTTTATACAACAAAAATAAGATTTAACAAACTTTTGGGGGGAAAAACTGAAAAGAGGAAACACTGGGACTAGTTCTATGAACTTCAGAGATGAAACTTATGTAAACTGACATAGTTCCAGCAGGCCGTGCTACTTCCCAGGTATTCCGATGGACTAAAAGAATTTAAATAAAACAATTTTCCGCGTTACGGAAAATTTTACTTTTGGCTGATGAATCGCCAAACAAAAATTTTAGAAAAAATTTCCTATACTGAGGTAAATATGCAGTATCCCTCACCAAAAAAGCTAAATTAGTGCAGCAATGCAATTTTTACCTTGACCCATTTGAAAATAATTCATTCAAAGATCACATACCTGAATGGTGATACTATTGACTTTGCCACTTCTTTTTAGCTGCCCATTAATGCTGTAATTTGAGAAGAAGTCGAATTGCCCACCAATAACAGGTACGCCAAAATTATCATGATTTCCTCTGAGATCGTAAAAGTCACTCTTCTTCAATCCACTCCTTTTAACGACATCATGCATGACCTTCTGGTATTCAACCCACTCAGCTTCATCTTGTTTCATTGTTAATAAATCCCTGCTCTTGCCGTCTGGCAGACGTAAGTAAATTGTAAATTATTAGAAGTTTGAATGTAAAAATATAGCCTAAAGCAACATGTTCAAAAAGAATGTTAGATGAGTAATTTGTTTTTAAGGGCCAAAAAGGTTACAAATGCACAAATGTGCAGCACGATCACTATACATGATTGTACAAAATGATGCAGAAACTACTTAACAAAAAAGCGCCTTCTTATTTCTCAGTTCCCTAGGGATCATCACCGTAGATGATGAATAACATTATTCAGTTTATGATGACTGTCTATACCCATGAGACATTTAAGCATAGATGTAAGCATCGTATCAGTCTGATGATTCTAGTTCTATACGCATAAAAAGTACAAATAGATCACTCTCCAGATCCACTTTCTCTTACCCTTCGGCCTTTGACCCAAAAACATTTGAATTGTTATTGGGGCATATATAAACATGCATGTGTGGTGACTGAAATTGCAATTATAGTACGCCTATGTTACAAGTCAAATGCAACAAAAGTAAGTCTATTATGATGCTGCAAGCCTGCAACAACAAAAGAGCTCCTAGAACACGTAACCCAGTTTCCAAAGACCAACAACCTCTGATATATTATATAACCTTGAGAACAGAAATCGGCTCTCCATCCTCAAGAAACAAAAGAAAACCATCAAGTCTTGTCCTATTCCTTCTAGATAGTTAATATACAGACCATGCAATCAACACGATTACACGAATAATAACAGAACTAGGTACTCAGACACATGTGAAACTCATAATGCAATTCCTTTAGTTGTGGGGCAGTTTTTTCATTTTTCTTTCCTTTTCCCTTTTTTTTTTGGGGGGTTTGTTTTTTGGGTTTTGGGGGGAGGGGGTAGTAAAGGAAAAGAAAACTTTTATTCACAATGCAAAGGACTCATGGTAGATAGTAATCAAACAATAACATCGTTTTGCTCCATGTAACAAACACAAAAGCAACATTTACAACAATATTTCTGTGACAGCCTCAATCTCACATCGCTTGGGTGAAGAAAAAGAGACCAATTTATAAGTTAAGAGATCCACTCCATCTAAGCCCTTTTGGGTCAGAACCCAATAGCAAAACTGTGCGAGCTAGGCCAAAGCGAACAATATGATGTAAAAGTGGAGCAGGTCGTTACAGAAAATGTACTAAAGGTATTAAGACAATAATAGCCATAGGCTAAGGCCAGAAAACGCCCATTTGCTCAGCAAAACAGGTTTCTTTGGGCTCACAGGGTATGTCAGAAAAATTGCAAAGGATATGGTACAATAGCCAAACTCTTCATAGAATTGCTGAAGAAAGGTAATTTCCACTTAAGTAAGGTGGCAGAATTCACATTTATGAATTAAAACAGACTGTGAGCACATAACCTCTGTTGGAACTTCCAGATTTCTACTAACCTAATATCAGTGAAGCTGATGCTCATGGGTTGTTATAGGGAGAAAGTGAGTTGTTCCACCACACGGAAAAAGGCCACTAGCTACCGTAGCTATTAATTCAGAGCAGAGCAGAGCTGAGCTTGATGTTCAATTAGGATGTGCTTTGAGTAAATTTAGCTGCATCTGGGTTTTACTCATTAAGGATACACATTCACACCCGCCTCAGATCCAACCCTCCATTCCCCCAATCCACCCCGAGAGAGAGCATTAAATAATGACGACGACAATCCATCCAAAACATAGAGTACAGGAAGCAACAAAAGACCAAAAAAGATCAAACAAGAATGGAACTTGCATTGGAATAAAAATATTTCCTTCAACAAAAAGGGGAATTGATATTAGGAAGAGTTGAATTGCCCTGTAAGAAAAATGTTTTCATTGTTTGGAAGAGCACACGTCTTACACAAAAACAATGCCTACCAAACACCAAACATGCGGGAATTTTGGTGAAAATCTGACATTTTCTGTAAGACAAATCGGCAATCGAAGATAAACAAATAGAAAAATTTAAACAATTAGTTTTTGCAGGGCTTTACAGTACTGTCTCTCGTATAAAATTTCATTGCCTCTTTCACTTTTTCAGCAGGGAAAAAAGAAAAAGAAAATTACAGATCATAAAAATGGTCCCTCCTCCAATGACAAAATAATACAGTACAAACCCTCATGGTTCACTGGTAAGAATCAATAGTTAATAGCACTCAAAAGAGCTCGATAAACCTGGAACCCAAAATTGGGAAGACGTGATTATGTTGAGGGGAAAAAACTCGCCAAAAAGTATACTCATACATCAAAGACAAGGAAAGAAACAGATTAAGTGTGCAGTACTACTAACCAGTGAGATCACCAGTGATGAAAACCAACGAAGGGTTGATGAAGGAGAGAACGGGTCCCAAAATGTCCCTGAAATCTTGGGCCCTTTCAGGATGGTGCACACTGAAGTGAAGATCAGACAGCTGCACCACCCAGACCAGATCATCTGGTCCACCCTGAACTTGTACATTTTCTCTATTCGTGGTAGTGCTGTTGCCATTGCCATTAATTTCACCACGGAATTGGTCTTCAGACGAGTTTGCTAAACACTGTGGAAATGGGATTGTGAAGCAAAGAAAGAAAAAAGAGAATGAAATAACAATACCCATTGTTGATTTCTTCTTTCTTTCCCAGGATCATTCCCCCTTTTCCTGCTAATTATACTGCATTGGGAATATAAGGGGAATTTTCAAAAATCAAAAGGGATATATTTTTGGCAGCCCTGTGAATTCTAAGGCCCCAGGCGACATTCGAAAAATAGGCCCTCGATATAGTCAAAAATAATTACCTTTTATCACGAAAAAACATATAAAGTGAACATCTGAACAATATATATGTGTTATCACCGAAATGCATTACAAAGTGTGAACAAATTACCTAAATATTGCACGTCTTGCATTTTTAGATGCAAAAACACTAATCAAAAGTTCACAATCCAATAGACAACATTGCCAAACCATTTAATCTTTCTTGCGACATGCTTTTTCCTTTTCTTTCTTTTTCCTTTTTTGATATCCGGATTCATATTTCCCAGGCATGATATATAACTCTTTCTCATTCAATTGTGCTACAAGCAATAAACAAAAGCACCCAACCAAAAAAGCAATTAAACAAAAGCATCCAAACATCTCAATTCATACCAGTTACACAAAACTAAAAAGCATCCAAATTTTCTATCACAAAAATTTCACTTTCAATTCATAACATCCAATGAGCCAAATACATTAAAGAAAATCATCGAATGCTCAACATCCAATCCTCAGCACCTATTAAACAAAAACTACTAAACAATAGCATCTAATCCTCTCAATTAATACCAATTAAACAAAACTTAAAAGCACCCAAATTTCCAATCTCTCTATAGCAAACTATTACAAAATACTAACCATAGTCCACATAAAAAAAATAAACCCAGGTTATATCTACACTACTATTTTTACTAATTGCACCACGTTTTTAATTATTCTTCTTAATTACAAATATACTCACAATTAAAATGACTTAAATAACACCCTTCATTCTATTCTCAATTATTTACCTGCACCACCCGGGGGGGTGGGGGAAGACAAATTATAAACTAATAAAATTTTTATACGCCACAAATATGACTAACACGTTTCATTACTGGACAAATCTAAACTCTTACTCATTTCATTACTTATCTGATAATAAAAACCCTTAAAGATATAAATTAACATACACAATGATAGAAATTCTATCAAAAAAGAACTCGAGTTTAACATAGATAGCCATACTCGTTTCTTGAAAATTAGCTTAGAACAATAAGTAATTAATCAGGTTAGATAGATAGATAAATCTTTGCATATATCTCTATATGAACAATGAATTGAAGAATGAATGAGGTAAAATTTGTGTGAGCACTGAGCAACAAATGTGGGGTTCAATTTCAGCGGAAAATTTATTCAACGGAGAGAAAGAGAATGATGGGAAAGGCGAGAATCAGAGAACGACAGAGAGGAATTCTTTAAGATTTAGCCATTAGGAAAAAGGACAAGGTCTAAGAAATTTAGGAATCAGGATTTAGGGTGAGGAGCTTACCACTTTGGATCACGGTCCTCACTCGTGCCTGCCTGCTGGCTGGCCGGAAGGACGGTCGACGGACTGGCGACCGTGCGGCTACGGGCGTCGGACGGCCAGACGGCCGGACAGGCAGTACGTCGCAGGCTCGCAGCTCCTCCGTTCTTCAGCTCGGCCTCACTGTCGAGGCGTTCCCCTGTTCTTTTAATTTTGTCCTCTTAATAGCGTGTTTGAGCCCTATATCAAAACAAATTATAATTCCATTGCCTTTAGTAATTACAAATTTTAAAATTTTATTAAATTTATATTACTAATTTTACATGTTTATAATTTAATTTAAATAAATAGTTTCAAACAACTAGTCTTTTTTGCATCATCTCAATTTTATCATATGTCCCGGAAGGGACCAAACAGCCAGTCTTTTGTATCTTATTATTATTTTTTTTTCCAATTTTCCCCCTCTTTCCTAAATCAGATTTGGGTTAGAAAACCAAACAAATCAGATTTGAGGCTGGGTCTGGGTGTTTTAGCCCCTGACTTATTTGCTTTAGCCTTTAACTTATTTGTTTTAGGCCTTGAATTAAAATTAAAAAAAGAGATAATTAGACATAAGACCTTTTTTTCAAGGACACTTAATTTTACACCTTGATTCAACACTAATTGTAAATATACCTCTACATTATTAATATACCCTTTTCTTAATTTACTTTTATGACTTTTAATAAAAATTAAATTATTATTTTTTATTTCTTAATTTAATTTAATTTGCTTGTAGACTCTACATATTTCTTACATTCCCTAACCCCAGTCGCCATCCACTCTTCTTTCATCACCAATTCACCACCCTTCAAGCAGTCGCCGCCACCAGCACCACTGTCGCCGACACTGCCAGCCTCGCCACCGCCACCTCAATTGTCCACTTGATGCCATATTTCTCGATTAATGAAAGAGAGGGGGGAAGCAATTAACATGAAGCAAAAGAGGGAGTGGTTTGACATGAACTGACATGCCTTACTCTCAGCACCTCTAACTTACTAGAGGTGTGACGTGCATTGATGATAAATTCTAACTAGAAGTCAGAATTTACCGTCAATGATTGTACACGTACTAATGATCCTAACATTTCCCTTTTTTTATTAACAAAACCAACATTTATCAATTCCCAATACTAACACATCAATATCCACAAATTAATAATTCCTCATTATAAGCAACATCACCTCATAGATTAAGCAATATACTTAACCAAATATGATTCACCCAATTTCCAATTATATGTTAATAACCTTATACATGTTAACCTTATAAATCATAATATTAGCAAATCTTATAGCAAATCAATTTCATTAGATGGTAGCTCAATTCTCGAAATAAGAGGTAGACCACAATGTGTTACCCAAACTCCAATTGCTACCTAGCTAGATAATCATTTAGAAACATGTGAACTAATAAACCCAGTGAGTGAAGTTTCATAATCAAACATGCTTTGAAAAGTCGAAATATAACTTTTACAAAATCTTGAATAACATGTTCAAGCTCATTTAAGAATTTCCATAACTTTAAATGTAAAATCAGCATAACTTCATCATTTATAGGATCATCACATGTTAGAATACATCATGAACATCATTCATTTCAAGATCATAATAGAATTTTCCCCAAAGAATATCCAGCGTCCCGTGATCATAATATTAAGTCATACGTGCATAAACATCAGCTTGGTCCATACTTACCTTATGACCCTTTCGCTCTAGGCAACACAACAACCAGCTTAAGTCATAGCTAACACATTAGGCCCCTTTGCCTGTGCGGCATTCATTTGGTCAACTTGAGACATAGGCCCCTTCGCCTGTAGGCGGCATATTGTATTAACAGCTTGAGCCAAAGGCCCCTTCACCTATAAACGTCATATTCATAACATTAGATACACAATCAGGGGTTTTTATGCATTATAAATCATATTTCAACTCAAACATTTTTTTAAATTTATGAAACATCATTTCATAAAACCTCAATGTGAACTTTTCTAAAGAAAATATCAACTGTTGTGAACTTTTATAGAAATACATCATCATCGTAAAACATTGCAAGTTTCATGTGAGATCAAGCATAATTCAATGTTCGTTTAGAAGAAAAGAAGAAGAGGAGAATCTCCACTCATCGGTTAAGTAGCCATGTACATGTAGCCCTTTCGTTTGTCCTGTAATATAACATAAAGACTCTTAAACTTTAATTCTTTTCTTATAATATCTTGTTATCTAGATAATTTATATTTTCATAACTTTTCAATTATTTCGTTCCTTGACTTTCCCTTTTTATATTTACTTATTTCACGTCCTAACAGATTTAGTTGTTCACAATATAATACATCAATCCATTATATTAACACATATTTACTCTTTAAGTCATATCTCATTTCTTTCCTTTAAATTCATGCCAATCCCATAATTTCTTTAACT
Organism: Nyctanthes arbor-tristis; assembly: GCA_963692815.1. Lineage (NCBI taxonomy): Eukaryota > Viridiplantae > Streptophyta > Magnoliopsida > Lamiales > Oleaceae > Nyctanthes > Nyctanthes arbor-tristis. Next base: position 79,120 of record CAVNYN010036968.1, read on the forward strand.
AAATAGAGATGCCCCCATAACATAATTGCTCTCGAAGTCAATTATTCTCTCCATTACCATATGATCACATCTTTAAAATATCAACAACATTGAATGCCTCCAATCTCAACAATAGTTATTGTCATTTATATCAGCATTCCAAATAATGTGTAAGATATTCTCTTGGTATCTATATCTAATACTTTATGATATCTCCATAAATTCTCCTTTTCATTTAAAATGGGAATGGAATCCATATATTTCCAAATCCCCCCTTCTTTAACATTAGTTTATTCCTAACCTTATATAGTTAAACTAAAACTAATCTTTAACAATCAATAAAATATTCACATCTTTCTATTGTGAGGTAAGGATAAAGAGAGCTAAATACACTTAAATAATTTCTTTTAGGTTACAAGTCTTATATTTCTTTACCTTATTCTCATTCTTATTTGTTTTTTTTTCTTTGTAACATATTTTACTAGTTAAAAATTCTTTGCTTAAACTAAAGCTCATCAATATGACATTCCGCTTGGATTACCAATTCTCTATAACATTATATTTCGCAGGGTTTCTTTGTTTTTACATTGGACATATAGTTATCCCTCCTTTCTAATCAATCTAGAGTTTATTCCATCTTAAAATATATAATAATAACACATACTAAAATCTTAATATCTACTAATTAACAACACTTACTCTTCATTTTTAAACACCAATTCTTTCTTAGTCTTCAATAATATATATATTTGCTAATAAATGTTAAGTCATTCGTTATTTGCTCTTATTTCCAACTTCACCAATTCTTAATTACCATGATACTATTCCATAAAGTCATAACACCAACTTATATAAAAATTGCAACTTATTCCTCCATATAAAAGTCCATCTTTATCACCAACTACAATTTTTATAAATTCCATTTTTACCCTTATCTTATGTTTATATTTAATTTGGTCATCGTGTTTTCAATCTATTACATGGAATGAAAGTATAAAGAGAAATTGGGGTGTAACATGAACCAAGGGAGGAGGTAGTCACTTAGTAGAGTCTGCTTTACTATGAGCAGCCACAGTTGCTGCTATACTGTGAGCAGCGACTGCTGCTGCACGCAGCAATGAGTAGACACAGCAGCTAAAGTAGGGCTGCTATTTAGAACTGACATTTTACAATTTTTTTTTTAACTTTTCATGGTTTCCTAGCAGTGATACATCATTAAAGTTAAATATATCTTTCATAATGCACTTACTATTGACATCTGAAAATTTTTTATACCACAACCTAGAAGATGGAAATGTGTTGCTAAGCCATTTTGATGCCATTTAAGTTTACCTTAAGGACTATCTCATTTGAAGAAATTCAAAGACTATATCCTAGCTTTTCCATCCCTGTGGTTTCCTTGCCGTTTCCTCCTGTTTTATTTTTTAAAATTTCACTTAAACCAATCTATGGTGTTTTACCATTCTGATTCTGGCGTGTTACCATTTTACCAGTCTTTTTTGATGGCTATTACCATTCTTTACTTTGTTCTCTTGGATGAGCTTTTTGTTATTGTTACCAATTTTTTTTTTATTTTTTTATTTACAAGTTTTTTCCTTTAGTCCACATCTGTGGTGGAGGCCCTTGGGCGGTTTTTGCTATCATTATTTTTTTTTTTTTTTGGGTATGTTTGGTACTTTTGCCTTTTTTTTCCTGCCGTGGCAACACACTGTTTACGTGTTTTTTGGATCTTGTTGCCACGCAACATGTGCTTGTTACCATAATTATAGTGTTTTCTTTACCGGAAGAACATTGTTAATATTTTTTTCCTTGACTTATTACTTTTTGCTACCATAAGATTGTACTAGTAACATAGTTTTCCGGTGAAATTTTCTACAACGATAACACACCATTTACATGTTTTTTGGGTCTTGTTGGACTGCAACATGTGAATATTACCATCATTATAGTGTTTTCTTTGCCAGAAGAACATTGTTAATATGTTTTTCCTTGACTAATTATGGGTTGTCACCATAATGTTGTACTGGTAGCATAGTTTTTCCGGTGAAAAAACTAAACTTTGTTACCATCATTTTCTCCATAATTTTTTCAACATGCTTTTTTTGTGGTTTTTTCTCTCCTTTTTATAATTACTAAATGGTGGTAGTCGCTTGTGGCGGTGGCTAGACTTTCACAGTTAGTGGTGGGGACAATGACGGCAATGAGGGACTTAATGGGGACTTAGTGGTAGTGTGAATATTTATATTGTAATAATAATAATAATAATAATTGAATTTAGTAAAAATTGGTTTGGGGTACTTTTACAGTTGAAAAGGGTATTTTTACGAATAGTGCTAAAAACAAGGTATTTTTCAAACCTCTTATCAACTAAAGGAGTTTTTATTAAAAGAACTCTAAAAAACGGGGGGCCTATTCAAGTTTTGAGTCTACTTATAATAAATCATTTTGGACCCTTATAATTCTTGGGCCTGAGGCGGTCTCCTCACGGGACTCATTACTTGGCCGGTTTTTTGGCTATGGAAATTTCTAAAGCAGGGAAAATTTTCTATTATGAACCTACTCCATCCGTGTTGCATGACAAAATGATATGTGACAATCACAAAATGATATGTGATTCAAAGACATTAGTTTATGGGGAAATTTAGGGAATAGAGGAATTTTTTACTTGACTGTAAAAATTAGAAGTACATTTCCCTTTTGTAAAAAATCAGATAACCCCTTGCCACGGAATCAAATCATGTTACTGCTACTGGCCTCTCTCTCTCTCTCTCTCTCCCCGATCTCCCACCACAAATCCGCTACTGCGACCTCGCCACCACGTCGCTGCTGTTGCCACTGCCATCGACGGGAAGGCTAACAACGACGAAGGTTCAAACTCGTTGACTGCAATTTGGATAGGTATCTTATCGCAATTTTCGAACGAGTTGGAACCTTTGATTTGAAGTTAGAGGTTGGGGTTTCATATTAGGGTTCTGGTTAGGTTTCAAATTTTGTGATTGCAAAATAAGATATCAAGGTTTCAAATTAGGGTTCTGATTGCCAATTTAGGTTCTGAAATTTGTGTGTTTATGTATGGTGCTTTGCTATGAAATCATATCACTGGCGATTTTCAGTTTCAAATTTTTGTAACCTCCAAGTCACGGCTCACTAGTTACAATTGTTATTGGTGGTAGTGTGACGGTAGTACATGGTGTTTCAAATTGGGAATTAGCGTTCTAATTGGAGATTAGGTTTTCGGTTGATGACTTCCAATTTTCAAATTGCTTTTTTTATGATTAAGGTTCCAAATGTTGTTATGTTATTGCCTGTAGTCACATTTGCAACTTGAGAGAGTTGTGACTCACCGGAGACAGGGAGTGACTCACCATGAGTCACATTGTGACTAACATTTAAGGTCACAATGTGACCACTTGAATTTTCCTAAGTGTCTATCATGGTCCTTTTTTTTGTAAAGTGCTTGTCAAATGTTTGTATTTGTCAATAAACCTCTAATTTATTTCTTGATTAATTTAGGCCTCTAAATACACATACATATTCTTTGTTGCCCCAGCAATACCGATCCGATACTTTGACAGTACTAGAAACTTTCCCCTAAACTAGACATGAACATGTGATAAAGTCCTTCTAGAACTCACTAGGTTAATTATATTATCGCTACATTTTTTTTAATTTCTTACACCACATTATTTTATTCATTTAAATAACCTTAAATTGAATTACACTAGTATTCCGCTACTGAATTGGTATTGACTGTGAGAATGGAATGGAGAAGAGGGGAACAAGAAAATATTGGTGCCTCTTTGTAATTTATCCATCTTTTATTTAAAAAAAAATGCTTATCACTATTAAAATAATTTTATTTTTGTACTTAAAAATATGATCTATTTAAGGTGGAAAATATAAAGAAAAAATACACTTTGTTTAGATAAATTTTCAAAAAATATCGTACTCTCATTGAACACCTAGAGTAGGAATAGTCTTAAAAGTCAATATTGGCATTTTCTTAAGAAAATACGTACTTAACAAAACATATAAACAAAAAGCACGTTTTCATGCTACACATGTGACTGATTATAAAATTCATAATTAAATGTCACATCGTGTTCCAAAATCATAAACTTATGTTTGATATATTGTCATTTCCATTTCTATTTGCCCGGAGAAGTTAATTCCACTGTCGCATTGCAATTCTCGACTCAAAGCGTTCAGCCTTCGATTGAAACTGTTACAAACTAGATTATCACCCTTGTATACGGAAAGTTCACAATTCATATTATAAAAGTCTAAAACATAATAATCTGTTATAATATTAATACTGACATATAATACGAGAGTAGTTTGCTTATAAATTAATTTCTTATTTTTCAGTGTTAACTTCACTATTATATAATAACTGAATTAATGACTTTTTTTCCCTCAATTATCCGATCGTAGAGAAATTATTTTTTCTGATCACACTATACTAATCACATTTGCAAGGTAATTGAATCGTGTGTTAAACAAATGGAATGTCAAGAAAAATGAACTGTTTTAACAGCCACGATTATGACACAGATAAATATAATTTTAAGAACAATACAATAGACAAAATAAACTAATTCAAATTGCGAAATCATTTAAGGAGAATAGAAATTAGATAATAACAGGATAACATCAAGAATTTTCAAGGGGATGTAGATTGGATTAAGATTCTTTGTTGAGAAAAACTAAGGCTTTGATAAGAGAGAAAGAGGAGACTGCGTAGTAATCTCTAGGAACCAATAGGATTCGATAAGAAGATAAGAACAAAAGCAAAAATTAAAGAAAAAGAATAAAAATGAGACATTACCGCATAGTTCACCACCGAAATAATGAAAATGACTAAGTGCAAAAAAGACGGGAAATTTGAGGTCAAATTTTACCACAACATCTTTCATTTAATATATATATATATATGTATATATATAGATTCTTGATCCATTGCCTAATAGTAAAATAGCGGAGTGAATGTTTGCACATTCAGTGAGTAGGGTGTGAATGTGCGAAGATGATGCTAAGAAAAATGCATGATACTACACGGAGGATATGGTAGTGGATGTGATCTTAGAAAATATTATAGTGTAAAGAGAGTGCATGCAAGTTCATAAAACATGATAATATGAAGAAACATTTCACAATTTAGTAAAGAGAATTTCACGTAAATCGTAGAGCTCAGATTCTTCCAAAATGCCAAAGAAAGATCTATATAAGAGCCAAAACATTCGTGAGGGCAACTAACAACCTAAGGACTTGTTTGACATAGTTTATTTTTTTCATGTATAAATTCACCTACCATTGATTTGACAACTACTCAACAATTACCACATATTTTAAAATTTAATTAAATCTCCATTACTCATTTTCACTCTTTATGAATTCCTTTCATAAAAGGATTTTATAAATTTAACCAAATGATCTCTAAAATATCATGAGGACACTTGACGATCTAAAGCACTTAATAGCCCAAAATAATATGAGGATACCTGAACGTCGAAAATAACATGAGGACCTAATGGTCCAAGGCATATGATGGTCCAAAATAACATGAGGATACCTGATGGTCCAAAATAACATGAGGACACTTGACAGTTCATGATAACATAAGGACTCTTGACGGTCTAAAAACTCATATGTAACTTCCTTGATGGCATCCCGTAATCTAGCTTAAAGAGTAAACATCTTGAGGAAATCTTTACTTTACTGTCATGATTTGTCTTAAATATTATTATTAACAGAAGATCAAGTAATTATAAAATTACCAAATATTTAAAAATCCCCATGTGGAAGATGATATAGTTCAATGTTACAATCATAGAAGTTTGTATAAAAAAATATAATTCATGATAAGTTTCTTGCAAATAACTTCATTCAAATAATAACAATTTCATAAAAAAAATTCAATTCGTGAAAAGCTTATCTAAATGCTACATAAGATAATGAGATGCAATCCTAGCCCACTTACCGATAATTTGTTGAGCACATGAAATTGTAAACAAGAAAAAATAAACACACAGATAATTATCATCCGAAACCTTTATTCACTCACAATCCTTTTCAATCCAGCTTTTGGAAATAAAAGCTTTAATTTGATATAATAGACTGGGTGAAGAATTTAAATAACAGCCATTAACAGGAATTAAATGAATTAACATGTTAAAAAAATAAGTAAAAGGACATTTAAAATGCAAATAAGTATAACGGAATGATTCAAACAACAAGTAATTAGTGATGGAAACAATAAAAGATTTCAAAAATTATTTTCTTTTAAAATATGATCGATCTAGATGTTTAATATATGAAAGATTAATTGCCTAAAGAGAGTGCAGCAGAATATACCTTTGATAAGCAATTAATCCCACAAACAATATGGTAAGAACGGGTAGCTCTCAATCCTTGGATCTTCTTTGGAATACTTCCAAGTCTTGGATTGCACTGGCAAGTGGGCTCCACTAGGAATTCTCTAGAACCCGACACAAGAGCTGAACCGTAGGGAATTAATTCTCTACAAAAATATTATGGGGGCGCAGCTCTTCCCGCAAATGAGAAATAAGTCCGTCTCCCTTTCCTATTTATAGGGAAAAATCTAAAGCTTTTTCGTGTCTTGCAAGACAGGAGAGTTCTATTCTTAGTAGATTTGTGCAAACCTTAGAATTCCTTTCTAAGCAGCTATTTGACTTTCTAGAAGCTTTTAGATGAACACAATCAAATTTAAATAATTATGCTCCCAATAATTAAATCTAATCAAACTAATCCAAACAATCTGATTTAATTATTAATAATTCGTATACTCCACCAAAGACGAATTATTGCAACTCTTAATTATATAAGTAACCACAAGAACTAAAATAATTAAATCCGCACTTAATTATCCTATTGTCTTACCAATCTAACAGTTGGTCCCCATCTTATGATACGATAATTAATTACGCATGCACATGACCGTATCACCGAATTAATCATGCTTTGCTTAACTCTCGATCACCACTGCTGTGATTTCTATTTAGCATGGTCCGCTAAATACTAACGTTAGATTCCTGAAATCATACTCGTAGATGATTAATTTAAGCAGATCATTTAACTTTTTATTCAAGAGCAACGAATTCCTCTCACAGCACGCACTTTATTATTTCACTCTCCTCTGATTCCCAACGTACAGAGTATATTGACCAAATATTTATTTAGTCTCACCCATAGCATATCTAAGTCCCTTAAGATTGCTCCATAATAGAACCTGCTCCATAATAGAACCTGCCTGAAATAGATTCAGACTAATCGTACTATAGTCATGTGGAACTTTAATTCATGCATACGGTCATGCTTTGAAATTACATTCACACAACGGTCCTGCTCAATATATTTATCTTCAAGTATATCAATCACTCACAAGCTCTATCAGTCGTGATGATCAAGAGAAATCGCCTACTTTATTAAGTTAGAGTGATAGACAAATGAATCTTCATAGAATAAAGTACCAACATTTATTCTTAGTTCAGGATTAATGTTTATGGTTGAAATATTAAATGCATCTTCTGTACTTTCAAAGTACTCATTTAATATTTTCTTAAAGCAACCAATGACACTTCATTGCCGCTTTTAATTAATAAGTTTGTAAATAATTAATATCGCATTTATTCAATAAATAAATAATTTTTTATTTACAATTCAGTCAACTATGCTTTATTGGGCATAAATCCCAACAATTAGAACACATTGCAAAGAAATAAATAACCTTGAAGTCACTACAAAAAATATCATATTTAACAAAGATACTTTAATCGTAAAATGATCATCTTGGTCATTAAAAGCGGGTTGAGAAAAGTTTCTAGGCAAAAATACTCGTCGTTAAAAGTAACATTTCCTGTAGTGAGTAGATTAATCCCTATTGAACTGTATTGGAAATATTTTGATTGGCCAACATATAATAATCGCCCTGTAGTGAATTAAATAATATATTATATTAATTAAATGAAAGGAGCTGCAGTACTTTTGTATCACAGTTTTCCCGTCCAAAAATCTATTAGTAGGGTATTTTTAGACATTTTATTTCATATTACAGTAATCTATGTGGTATTTTAGATTTTTCAATTTTTAACATTTTTTATTCACTTTTACATTATCCATTGAACATTTTGAAATAAGATTCACTATTAAATTTAATAACGAATAGATAATTATCATCAATTAATTGTTTAAATTATAGATAAATTTGATTATCCAATTGTCTAACATATCTTTAAACTCATAGTTTATAATTAATAGAAATTAAACATATACATCGCTAGTTGAAGTTAATTGAAAATTATAATTGTAATTTTTTCTTAATTTTTCCCCATATAAATGAATATTAATAATTATGACTATTTTATATATGACAATTTTTTTTGAGGATTATATATGACTGTTTTTATGTACTATTAATTTATATAATCTTCATGCTATCTAACTTTATTCGTTTCAAATACGAAATATTTTCAGAGTATACTACACCACCCAACTACACCGCCCAATTAACAATTATTTCATAGTGTCATGTATCTAAATTAGTACAAAAAAATAAAATGATATTTATTTGTATTGATGATAACAATCAAGTTAAAATTTGTTATAAACTACAGTTGTTTTAAGATGACAAGAAAAAATTTATATTATTGTTTGGTTGATGTTAAAAATTAATATTGCCTATTGTGTATAGTAACATTATAGAATTTCACTGTACAAAAAAAATTTATAAGATTTCATATTATTTATTTTTTAAAATTAATTTGATATGTATTCTTCCTGTGCAACACACAGGTGAGAATCTAATTTATTATAAAAGAAAATGAAATTTGTAGTGGAATTAACCAAATTGAATTGGAGTGGAGGTGTTCTTATTAGCTGAAATACACTCTATTCATTTTACCTGAGTGTGAATGTTTTGTTAATGAAAGAGAGTGTTTACTGAGGATCATACTAGCCTACATATATATACATATAGAGCTGAAATACACTATTCATTTTACCTGAGTGTGAATGTTTTGTTAATGAAAGAGAGTGTTTACTAAGGATCATACTAGCCCACATATATATACATATAGAACTAATGACAATTATTCTTAGGGGAAGATGTTGATTTGCTTTAGATACGAGCTCTTCCGATCTAGAGGATTTTTGTAGAGGTCTTCACCAATGGCTACGGTATATATAGAAGTAGCAAGTATCTCTTTGGATAGACAAGGGTTAGCAACCCCTACTAGGACCCTATGCTCCTAACGTATTTACCCCATAACTCTTTAATGTATTCAAGGAATGAGGGTTTATTCACATTTTAAATATTAATAACTTTTTTTTGTCTCAATTATTTATTCTTCTACACGTAACAAAAATATATATGATGTTAAAATTTTCGGGTATTACAAAAGATGATTTTCTAGAAAAAGAGATGGGGGAGGTGGATGAAGCATGACATACAAGACAAATGTATTTGTGACATACAGGACATCTATTTTTTTAAACAAAATAAGTATTGAGTAAATTATCACTTCAGTTATAGAATGTTATAGGAGTCACGATACTAAAACAAACTATATAACATTCAATTTATTACTTGTTATTTGTTACTACATGAAACAATATAATACATATCAAAAGAAGCAACTTCAAACCTCGAGTATAGCATACAACACCCGGATAACTCGCTTCTCCAAATGTTTAGTTGTATATTCGTTCATAAAATAATGTAACTCTTATAAACTTGGTACAAAATTACTCCTCTTCCATTGGAGAAAGAAAGAGTGAAGTAGTGTAACCAGAAAGTAATGGTTGGAATACACTAATAGCTAGAAAATGTAATTCAGAAAAATAAAAAAATAAGAACCTCTTAAATTTTTCTATAATAAACAAAGAGATAATTGTTCTCGTAATGATTGTTTGAAATCCTTGTGTAGCTCGTCTATCTAAAACATGTCTCATTCCAACCAATGTATCAACAACTGCTAACTCATTCGCTTAAATTTCAATTACACCAATAAAAAATTCAAAGTATCAAAAAACGATTATATGTTGTCCAAGGATATAATAAGCATATTTACATGTACTAGTAGGAGTATAATAGAGGGGTGAAATTTTCTATATATGTTTCCCCAACGTATTCTCTTTTAGATATAATACAATAGATATAGATTAACAAAAATTTTCCTCCTTCCACCATATTAATCCCCGTTTCCACATATGAAATATTCCTCCCCAGATTTAGTGTTGCATGGAGCATCATTGATGATGATTCGTATCATCATTTTTTTTTTAATTTCTTCTCTTCCCCAAAAATTCAACATAAACTCAAATCTTGTTCTCTTTTTTTTACTTTGATTTGTACTGAAACACATTGGATATTATTATTGAAAAGAAAAAAAATGAATCTTTAACTTCATAATCTTCCAAAAAGAAACTGAAATTTAAATTCTTGCCCTTAAAAGAAGAAAAAAAATGAAAGAAAGAAAAGAACAGAAGAGAAAATTGTGGATGGGTGCTCCTTTTAATTTTTTTCTGTGATGAAATCGAATTGATAGAATTGTTGGGTGGATTTAGGGTGTGCTTGATGTCGTTGGTAATTTCTACCATTTAAAGTACTAGGAAATTTTGGGGGAATTTCAAAAATTCGAATTCAAATATTGAGAATTCTTAAATTTGAAAACCTGTCAAATTTATGTACACCTTTAATGGTTAGAATTCCATATATGTTCCTATTCGGTCTCTTTGAAATACATGATAATAGAGCATGATTAATATTAGGCGAGAAAAGTTAAGAATAAAAAACTATAGAAAAAACCTATTTCTAGATTATGTGTAGGGGAAAACCTGAAAGGACATCTAAATTGGATATGTGTGAAAATTTGTTTAGTTTAACATAGATATGTGGGTCAAGGAAAGAGGGTGGAAATAGAACTTAGCCCCTTATTTACCATTTTCCCCCTCAATATGACATTATCCCCCATTCCCCATATATTATTTGGATTTGTCAGGGTAGAAAAACCCAATCTTATATTAATCTTGCTCTTATAGCCAATGACATAAGGCCCATGGAAATTATAAATAAATAATATCGGGACAAAATACTACTTTTATAGATATACACTACCTCTATAGATATATATTTGAAAAATACTACATCTTGAAACTAATTAGAAAAATATTATTTTTTAATATTTTAATTGCATTAGATATTATATTAAATAACAACTAGTTATTCATTCGTGCGTTGCATGAGATGGTAATACCAGATAATATAAACAATTCAAGAGTATTAAACATGATTGTATAAAAAAGATTTTAAGTTATAATAGTTGATCGTTGATGTGTGCGTGTAAAAAAAAATATAGGTGGTGCTACCCGTAATACAATATATCTCATTAATGAAGACCAAAAATAATCTACAAAAAAAAAAAAAAACTATGGAAAACATTGAAGAAAACTTTTAGAGTTTGTCTCAGAATGCACAAGTGAATTTTTGAAGTTTGTATTAGGCTGCCAGTGTATAACTCACAAGAAAATATATTACATCCAATAAACATAGCTTGAATAAATAAACGATAATACAGTATTACACCATTTATAGTAGAATTTGTTGTTTAGTCATTTTTAACACAAATCATAATTTTCAGACATTTTCAATTTATAACCCTTGAAATATCTATATAAAATTGTCTATGAGTGAACACCAACTTTTTCTACAAAATGCACATGTGATTTATTGCCCCTTTTGTTTTCTTTATCTTTTCTAATATGTATTAATGATATCTAATTTTTTTAACATACACCTTTTATAGACTAAATATTTTAATGTGTTAACATAATTTAGTCAGTGTATAAAGAATTAAACCGTCATGACCCATTCAATTAGAAAAATTAGGAATTGGCAAATGCTAGAACCAATCTGGAATGCGATTCGACATTGCGAGATAAATATAGATACGGTTTATCGGTTCATAATAAAGTTTTTTCAATTATGATCCATTTAAATTTTGAACTTTTTGAAAGCTTAAGACTCATAAACTGAGATTGTATTATGCATAACTCTTATCTAAGTAACTTAATATAGACATACATACTCAAATCATTTCACTAAATAACTAATGTTAGATTATTTTTCTATGCTCAAAGTCACATTGTCAATGACCCTTGAAAAATAATAAAATTTCAATCTTTTTTAAAGAAAAGTCCATGTGTGAATTCAATTATAGCATCTAAAAGTCACTTAATTACGCCTTTATTTTGGAATTTTGCTAATTATTTAACAATTTTATAAATTTTAGCATTTATTTCTTAAGTTTTCAATTAAAATTGGTTCAATCTCGGTTAGACCTGATTTGACTTTTTAAACCTTGAACTATTAGCTTTTCCGATTTAATGATCGGTCTAATTTTCTTAATATTAGCGAATACTAGAACCAATCTAGAAAGCAATCCGATCGGGGTGAGATAAACACGGATACGGTTCACTGGTTCACAATAAACTTTTTTTCAATAATGATCAATTAAAATTTTAAACTTTTTACAAGCTCAAGGCTTATAAACTGAAGTCCTATTATAAATAACCCTTTTCCAAGTAGCTTAATATAGGCATTCATCCTCAATTTTTTATTAAATAATCAATGTGGGATTCTCTTCCTATGCCTAAAGTCACATTTTCAATGGCTTTTAAAAAAGAAACAAAATTTCAACCTGGATACAGTTCATCAGTTCACAATAAACTTTTTTTCAATAATGATCCACTAAAATTTTTAACTTTTTAAAAGCTCAAGACCCATAGGCTAAGGCATACATTCTCAATTTTTTCACTAAATAACCAATGTAGGATTCTTTTTCTATACTCAAAGTCACATTTTCAATGGCTCTTAAAAAAAGAATAAAATTTCAATTTTTTAAATGGCAAAGATCAAAAAATTATATAACAAAATATTAAAATCGGTTCGATAACCTTACACCGTTAGCTTTTCCAATTCGATAACCAGTCCAATGTCCTGAACATTTGCAAATTCTGGAACCAATCTGAAAAAAATATGATAGTGTGAGATAAAGATGAATACAATTCACCAATTCAAAATAATTTTTTTTAAATAATGATCCATTAAAATTTTAAACTTTTTGGAAGCTTAATGCTAATAAGTTAAGGTCCTAATATGAATAAAATATCTCCAAGTTGCTTAATATAGGTATACTTCTTTAATTATTTTCACTAAATAACTAACGTAGAATTTCTTTTCTATACCTAAAGTCACATTTTCAATGACTCTTAAAAAATGAATAAAATTTCAACTTTGTTCACATCGTAAAGATAAAAAAAAATTTATAAAATCGAATGTTCTTTATCTACATTATTTTAGGAAAAAATTAATTTTTTCAATTATTTATTAATATCAGTCCAATGACCTTGGACCTTTAGTCGATGACATGTCCGATTTTCTGAACGTTGGTGAATACTTGAACCAATTTGGAAGCAATCATATAGTGTGAGATAAATTGAAACAAAAAATAAAAAAATCGATTGAAAATATAAGGAATGGAAAGTTTGAATGGAAAGTGAAAAAGATTTGAGAAATCTTCGATAGAATGAATTCTATTAGAAGAATGAAAATCTAGATAAAGAAAGAGAAATATATCTAGATAAAATGAAATCTGATTTGGTGAATGTAAGTAAAAACTGGAAAATATATTGATAATCATCAGCTAAATCAATCATATCTATAAGTAATATAAACTAAAATAAAAATTAAAAACTATAATAAAATGAATGGTCAAGATTGCAAGATAAAGTGAATGGTCGAGATGACTTAACCCGATTTAGCAAGTGAAAATAGACAGGAAACAATAAAAAGGAAACTATTCTACTTTTATGTGTGCGTGTATATATATATATATATAGATTTTGATAATTCTTCTCAAAAAAATAAATTTTAATAATTCAGTTATTCTTTATTATTCTCTCCCCTAATCCACACAAACTTAAAATGGAAAACACCTTGTAATTAACTCTTTTTCTCTTTCCAAAAAAAAAAAAAAAACCTCTTTTTCCTACTCTATCATCTATCAAGATATTCTTGTAAAACAAAATCCTAATCTTTGAATTTTGATGAATACCATTTCAATTGCCTTCCACAAGTCTTCATCTCGATTGAGAAATTTTCCTCTTGTGTTGAATATTCTACCTGTCATGATCAAGTGTTCTAGCAATTTTTCTACAAAACCGAAGTTGTTTTTGTTAATGTACCTACGTGTAGAGTTGACATCTGACATGTGTAAAAATAATAGACTCCACCAATGTATTTTGAATTTAATGAGTGAATAAGATAATGACAACTCTACACATAGGCACATTAACAGAATCAACGTTGGTTTTGTAGAAAATTTGAGTGTTCTAGTATTAAAGGTTAGTTTTGCGACTGATTTTGAGTTCTCCGATTAGTCTGTTGGTGTAATGCATTAACCGATTTTTTTGTTTTGATTGTTTTTCATCTTTTTCATCAATTTCTTTTCTTTTTAATGGGGTTTATTGGATCTTTGATATAACAAGTGGAAATTCAGCAACTCCAACAAGTTTCATAGTCAACCTAGGCAAAGCAATTTGTCTCGTGTTTGTCGATGGGGAAAACTAAAATGGATTGTGTGTGTATGTACCTTACTACGTACAATGAATGAGGAAATAGTACTCAAAATCAATTGTAATGTACTACATTATTTAAAATTTATTTAATGTAATTTTTGAAATCTAATACATTATGTGGTGTATTATGCAATCTATTACATCGGATGTAATTGAGGTGTACTACATTGAATTTGATGTTAAATATTTATCTAAGTGTATCATATTCTATTTTTCGATTCTAACGCATTACATAGATTATAGTTAACTTGTTAGTCTTACAATAAATGAATTACACTCTATTTTAATGTAATATAATGTATTGCAATTCGCAACTAAGTATTATTTATTATGTGAAAGTGTAATATACACTTGTCTTAATGTAACTAGTTATTTCACTTGTGCGTTGCATGGGATAATAATACCAGATAATATAATCAATTAAAAAGGATTAAAGATGATTATATAAAAAAGATTTAAGTTATATTATCGTTTATGTGTCTATAAAGAAAAATAATATATGTGCTACCCATTAATAAAGATAAAAAATCGTCTAATTAAACAAAAGTAAAAAATTAAAAAAAAAGTGAGAATATTTGAATCAATCTGAAAAATAATCTGATAGTGCGAGATAAAGACAGATATCGTTCATTGGTTCACAATAAATTTTTTTCAATAATAATCCATTAAAATTATAAACTTTTTGAAAACTCAAGACTCATAAGCTAAGACTCTATTATAGATAGAACTTCTCCAAATAACTTAATATAGGTATAAATCGTTAATTCTTTCACTAATTAACCAATATGAGATTCCCTTTCTATATAACAAGTATCATTTTCAATGATTATTAAACTATAATATTTAATTGTTTGCATGTGTATAATGAAGAATAATATATGTATCACCTATAATACGATATCTTTCATTAATAAAGATAAAAAATCATCCAAACAAACTAAGGAAAACATTGAAAATAATTTTCGAATACTAGACCTAACTCAGAAAACAATCTGACGATGTGAGATACAAATTCATTGGTTCACAATAAATTTATTTTTGCATTAATGATCCATTTAAATTTTAAATTTTTTAGAAGCTTAAGGCCCATAAGCCAGGGTCCCATTAAGCCACTTTTATTAGTAGCTTAATATAGATATACATTTCAGTTCTTTTCACTAACATGTGATTGCCTCTCTATGCCCAAGGTCATATCTTCAATGGGTCTTAGAAAAAAAGTAAAATTTCAACAATTTTTAAACTTTAAGAATAAAAAACTATAAAACTGTACGTTCTTTTTCTACATTATATTTGGTTAAAATTAATTTATTTCAATTATTTAGTTAAAACCGGTCAATAATTATAGCTTTTCCAGTTTGATGACCGGTTCGGTTCTCTAAACATTTATGAATAATGGAATTAATCTGGAAAAACAATTTGACAGTGTAGGATAGAAACGAATAGAGTTAACCGATTCACAATAAACTTTTTTTCAACAACAATCTATTAGAATTTTAAATTTTTTAGGAATTCTACGCCCATAAGTAAGGTTCTATTCTGCTTAACGCTTATCCAAGTAATTTAACCAATGTGGGATTCCGTTTCTATATCCAAAGTCACATTTTCAGTGTTTCTTATATAATCTTTAAATTATAATATTTGATTGTTTACATGCGTGTAACAAAAAACAATATCGGTGTTTATTCATAATATGATATCTTTCATTAATGAAGATAAAAAATTGTCTAAAAAAGCTAAGGAAAATATTAAAGAAAATATACGAATACTGAAATCAATCTAGAAAGTAATCCGACGATGTGAAATAAAGATGAACACGGTTCACTAGTTAATAATAATTTTTTTCATTAATAATCCAATAAAGTTTTGAACTTTTTGAAAGCTCAGGACCGATAAGCAAAGGCCCTATTAAGTATAACCCTTCTCCAAATAATTTAATATAGGCATACATTCTCAATTCTTTTGACTAAATTATAAATGTGGGATTCATTTTCTATACCCAAAGTCACATTTTCAATGGCTCTTAAAAAAAGGAATAAAATTTCAGCTTTTTTTCAATAGTAAAGATAAAAAAATTATAAAATCGAAATTTTTTTCCTCATTATTTTAAATAAAAATTAATTTATTTCAATTGTTTAGTAAAAATCGGTCTGTCGACCTTGAACCTTTTCTAAACATTTACGAATACAGAAATCAGTTCGGAAAACAATTTGAAGGTATCGAATAAAGACATATACAGTTAATTGGTTTATAATAAACTTTTTTCAATATCGCTCCATTAAATTTTGAACTTTTTGAAATCTTAAGGCCCATAAGTTAAGGCCTATTTTACATGACATTTATCCAAGTAATTTAATATAGGTATATATCCTCAATTCTTTTTACTAATTAACCAATATGAGATTCCCTTTTTATACATTTACTTGTGTGTAATGAAAAATAATATAGGTGCTACCTATAATACAATATTAACTTTTATATAATATTATTTTTTATAATAAATTATCTTTTAATCTGAAAAACTATACGAAGGTGTGAGATAAAGAACATACTATTAACCAGTACACAATAAATTTTTTTAATTAATAATCAATTAAAATTTGAACCTTTTGGAAACTCACGGCCCATATGCTAACGTCTTATTATGTAAAAATCTTCTTTAATAGCTTAATATAGACATGCATTCTCAATTCTTTTAACTAAATAACCAATGCAAAATTCCCTTTCTATGCCTAAAATCATATTTTCAATAGCTTTTAAAACAGGAACAAAATTTTAACGTTATTTTAGGTACAAATTAATTTTGTTTTCAATTGTTTAATTAAAATCGGTCTGATAATCTTGAACTGTTAGTTTTTTTATTTAATGACAGATCCAATTTTCTAAACATTTGTAAATATTGGAACCAATCTAGAACCAATCTGATGGTTTGAGATAAATCAAAACCAAAAATTAAGAAAATCGATTGAAAATAAAACTCCTCAAGACAATGAGTAGAAAATGTTTTTAGATACAATGAGGTTTTTTATTTATTTATTTATTTTTGTTTGAAAGGAAGATAAAATGAGGTTTAGTAGAGGAAGAGAAGGAAATGTAGATAAAGAAAGAAAGATATTTTCAGATAAAATAAAATCTAATTGGTGATTGGGATTAAAAATTAGAAAACGTGGTGATAATTATAAACTAAATCAAACATATCTATATAAATTAAAAAAAAAAGGAAACAAAAGATAAAAATGTAAGTGAAAGACAAAAAAGGGAATATATATTGGTTATAAATTAAAAAGTTAAATAAAATTAAAAACTAAAATGAATACGAATGGCCAAGGTTTAGAGATAAAATCAATGGCCATGATGAATATTCAAGATTTAGAAAGTGAAATAGGAGGGAAAAAATAATGAGGAAACTATTCTCTCTTTATGTGTGTGTATATATATAGAAATAGATTTATAAATTAATTACATATCATGAGTGAAGAATTGTTCATGTTAGGCATGAAAACCATTCACTAAAATCCACATAAACTATCTATCTAATATCAATAAGGTAGTAGAAAATTAAAATTGTAATATGTTACAATGCCATATATTTATGTCAATAAAATTCTACTATATTCTCTAGATTTGTAGAGATTATAATTGTGTATCAATTTAATTTTAGTGGGTCTCTTTATTATGGTAAGATTTTCAATCATGATAAAATTCTACTATATATTCTCCAGATTACAATTATGTTTCAATTTAACTTAATCGGATTTCCTTTCCTAAAACAGATACAGATAAAGTTTCAATTATGGCAGCTCTCTAATAATTATAATCATGTTTCAGTTTGATATAAGATTTTCCTTTTTTAAAAGAGAATGTTGGAAAATAAAATCTGGATTTGTTTCAGTTTGTTTACTCTATTTGTTACAAATTTCCAAATTATTGCAAAATGTAGTAATTATCTAAATTGTTACAGATGTAGCAAGTTACGTGTAAAATTCCCAAATATGTTGGGTATATGGGTCCAACACCCAATGCATTCATAAGACACATGGTGGATTTTATACATTGAGAACACTTGTCATTGCTAGGGCTTACACTTAGAAAATTAAAAATAAGTATTCTTCTGATCTCTTTCTTGGAGTAATGGCTCAAAACCACACTTCTCTAGGCAGATGCAGCTGTTTATACAAACCTCTCACTTGAAATGATCAAAAGCCCATAATTGTCTTCGTTCTTTTAAAGGCATTACCTTTTGCAAATAACTCTTGTAAATACCATTTTACTATTTGAAAATCTAGAAAAGCACTTTTAAGAATTGTGTCTTCGTCTTGTAGGAAGAAAAGATAGTAAAAGTAACAATATTGAACCTCATTTATAGTTATTTTTGTTAATATTGACATTCTGCTTGAAGTATATGTTACCTCCTGCTACTGTAAATTTCATGAACCAAATGCCATGCTTTTGTTTTCTTGTTTTCATCAGGATTTTGAAGGAAGCACGTCATCTTGTCATAGTGAGTAACAAGGATTGTGCTTGTGTTAATGAACTTTCATACTCTTGGCTCATATGTTCTTATTTTGCTTGTGCTTATCATTGAGATGTCTAGAATATGAATCTTGTTACTACCAATCTCATCATATCATCTTGTTTTGTTTATGTTTCCATGAGCCCTCTAATAATTCAAAGACATATTGGCAATTGTCTTTGTTATGGTCTTGTCTTGTTTAGTTTTGTTAGGTTCTCAATAGGGGTCAATTGAGGATCTTGTAGATCCACTAAATTATTGTGAATATGGCCATTCGTAATTTGGTGCGTGTGTGTGTATATGTATATATATATATATATATGAAATTTTCACATGCTATTCAACGTAGGCATGAGAAAACTGAGATTTGGTTAGTAAGGGTCCGTCTTGTTTTGTTTCATCTTGATCAAGTGCTATCAAAACTCTTGTCTTGTTTTAGATCAAGTGCTATCATGACTATATTGTGCAATGATCTTAACAAGTGTTAATTATTCGTGTCTTCAATGCTGGTTTTGGATCTTGTTTTGAAGTTCGTCTATTCATAATTGTACAATTTTAGCTACTCAAGGGCTTTCAACTCACCCCATTTTTGATATATTTTTGTAGATGATTAAGAGAAGCACTTTCAAGATGACCACGAGTGGATGACAAACTTCACTGGATGGCTTGAAATGCATGTTTGAGGAACCAAGTGATATATGAGGATATGATCAAGATCATCCAGGTTTACAATATTACCTTGGCACTCACTATAAGACTCAAGTATATTGTACCATTAGGGAAGTGTATCTCTACTCCGCTGAATTCACTCAAGCTAGGCCTTTAGGTTTTGAATAAAAGTGTGGCTAACTTAGTAGAAATGTTGGTAAACTATGTTATGGCATGCAATGTAATGACCAACTACTTGCATAAAATGGTCACTTTTGAATCTAATGTAGACTGTCACTTGTGATATTTTGCTGCCAAGGATGTATGTTTAATTTTCGAAGTGTTGAACACTAAGTGTGATATGGCTTTTGTATGAAAATTGCATTTGTTTGTGTATGCCTATGTGGACCCAATATATAAATACCTTCCTAAATGGATAATGGGATGATGGGCGGATTTACCCCTTTACTTTCATTTGTTAAATTGTTTAGTGCTTGTTTGATGCTCTCTTTTCTTTTTTTTTTTTTTTTTTGGCAAAATTGGGAGAATTTATAATGAGGAGAGAGGGAGAATATGTATTGGGAATGTAAAAATGTATAAAATATGTGATTGTAATTAAATAATATTCAAATCAAATGTCAAATTAGGTAAAATAATAAATTAGTAAAGAAAAAAGAAAAAAAAGAGCATCAAACAATATCAATGACCTTCCAATACACCGCAACCATTAGGAAGGGTCTAAGATGATTTAGTTAACTTTGATGCTAAAAGAGCTTGTTACACACATGAATATACACTGATGAAATTAAGAAATTAACAAAACCACTTCATAAATAGGGTAATAAACTTAGATAATCTTAGTAAATGGAAAATTAAATTAGAATTCGATTAATTGGGCACAATAACCCTACATAGACTTTGTTTTGGATCCTTGGACCTAAATAATGAAAGAACCCATTTAATACAAGATCTAAATAATTAGTGAGCTTTAAATTAAGCGTAATCTTTAAAAATACCAACCTTTTTTTAGTCATTTTTAATATTAAGGAGAATTGGCCTTTTTTTGTAAATTTCAAATGTTTTATTGTAACCGTAATGTGACCTTAATAGTTGGTCTTAATATCACCCGCCACATTGTCGTCACACAACCATCATACACCATCATTACTGATGAGTTACAAACCAATTCTGACAACTCACAATCCTACCAGACGAGTCACAATTCATCACTGATAAGTCACAGTGGCATTTCTAATGAGTCACAACTTGGCTCCGACGAGTCACAACTCACTTTCAGCGAAGTCACAACCACCATCACAATAACACCACCACCGCTCTACCATAATCGCTACCAGAGCCACGCCACCGGAACTTTGACAAGTCACAAATTCCACAAAACACAAATTTCAGAAGAAATCAGTCAAAAAAACCAATCAATTTGTACCTAATACGAACCTTAATTCAAAGCCCCAAGTGTCAAACCCGAATTTGAACTTTAATTAAAAACCTCAAAACAATTTGGAAATTCTAATCAACTCATGAAATCACAGTAGAATATGAAACAAAAACCAAATCCAAAATCGAAACTTGTAAAAGAACCTAAAAATCAAATGCTAAATTTAGGGGGGAAAAAGCGACACTTCAATAGCTGCGGCGGCGTCGGACGTGGAGCTGTTGGTGAGGTCGTGTTAACAGGGTAGAGGCATGTGATGGTGGCAGGGCGGTGGTGGTGGCAGTGCAGAGACTGTGTGAGTAAGTGAGAGACTGAAGAGAGAGGCGATAGAGAGAGAGAGAAGTGTGAAGGGTTGCCGGGTAAAGGTGGGGATTTGAAATTTCCAAAATGGTTATTTTGCATATAATGTTTTACATTCAGGTCCTCAAACTAATGGGTTTTCTTAATTAAACCTTAAATTGAAAGTGTAGTTTCATGTTTACCTTACTTATGTAAACTATTCCTATATATATTTTCTAACATTTATAAAATTCAGAAATGTTGTGTAACGTACTATTTTACAAACATATCAATGAATGTTATTCTTTTTATTTTTAACCCTTTTATTATTTTTTCTTTTTTAATAAATATTTTTTTAAACCCTTACCCC
Organism: Nyctanthes arbor-tristis; assembly: GCA_963692815.1. NCBI lineage: Eukaryota > Viridiplantae > Streptophyta > Magnoliopsida > Lamiales > Oleaceae > Nyctanthes > Nyctanthes arbor-tristis. The sequence goes on from CAVNYN010036968.1 coordinate 101,014, forward strand.
ACCCTCATCAGTCGGCCACCGGCGACCAAAATCCGGCCAAATTCTAGTGACCCGCTGTCTGAAATTTTTTTTATCTTTTAACCTGTTACTTTTCTATTTCCCTTTTTTCTTTTATTATTTCCATTTTTCTTTCTTCTGTCTCTTTCCTTTTTTTCCATTTTCTCTTATCTTTTTTCTTTTTAAATTCATATAGAAGAAATTGTTACTCATTTTAATTCATATAATTGAGGATGTTAAATTCATGTAATATGGTGTGTTACACAATGTAACTCATGTAACATTAAATTTTACACAAATGGTGTGTTACACAATGTAACTCATGTAACATTAAATTTTACACAGATAACATGGCTTGTTACAAATGTAACAAACATTCTGTACACATAGATAGATTGCTATGCACATAGTAGACTACTACATAATAACCTTGAAAATTTAACCAAAAACATTGAGAATTGGGGCATGTTTCACTTTTTTTTCCCTCATAAACATAAATTGTTAACACATACATAGCTTGCTACACATGCAACGGATCTCGCTATGTGAAAACTTTAAGAAAATTTAAAATAAAGTATTTTGGAATTTAATTAAATAAATGAAAAAGAAAATTTTGATAAACTATACAATATTTATCAAAAAGTATATTATTAAAAGAAAAGCATCATTATTTTATTATATGTGACTACCACCAGTATAACATCGCATCCAGATAAACTAACATGTCTACTGACCACTAAGTCTTATTTTACAATAGTCAAAAATCAAAAGAAGTTGTTTGTTAAGATATTTTCTCCTACTCACAAAACGGCTGTAAAAAGATAGTGGTCGGTGCTACGGTCAGTTGACAACATGCTAAAGCCAAGCCTATACACAAGTCATACCCATACCTATTTACAAGTTATGCATACATAAGTCAAAACCCCATTTCCTGACTGAGGCTACTCCGACTCAACCATAGTACATAAACGATGACCATTACAGACTGAGTAAATATGTATAGTAAACAAAAAAAAAAAATTCATCTATGATCTCTACTGCCATAGCGCCATCCTCGTCATTTTCATCATCTTGAATTATCCTATATTGTCGTGTCTGATAGATAGTCATCCAAATGAGCCAAACCTTCTGTTGATCCTCCAAGAGTCGTACATTCTGGGTGGTCCTGATTATCTCCTGATCAGCCGAGAGAGCCATCTACGGTACAAAACTAACTTGAGGATAACACTCAGTAAATATGATAGTATCAACATGTGCAATTGGCCAATGATGTGGGCCCTAATATTCAAATACAATACACTGCAAAAGCTCTAAAATATCATGGCCAATTGAATCATCGCGAGCATTTCTTATCTTGAGGTTCGTCATTGTTGATACCGCTACTCAAAAAACCCCCAACGTGTCCTTCACTGTTCTCAAAACAGTTTAAGATCTCCAAGGATTTACTAAATTTCAATTATATAATGTCTGGGCCAACATCAACAACTGTCAGACCTTCAATATTGCATCCAATGTATATACCCAGACAGCGGGTTACCTGACCCCCGACACCTCACAGGTGTATATATCCAGACAACTAATCATTTTGGCAGTGTATTATACTAAGATCATATGCAATACTACTAGCACAACAATTTATCTCATTTCAAATAATTAAAACAACTAAACCATGGATACTCAAGAAACCATCACAATAAAACACTAAACACATATTTATAACACAAAGTAAACATGTAAAGTTTGTACCGTAGGTGCCTCTATGATATTTACCTCTAACGCTGCTTAAACACTTTATCCCTACATCACATGTTTAATCACCGTATTAAACAATGCTATAAAGTATAAACATTGTAGGATGTAGGAAGTACTTGGCTAGCCAAGTAGGTTACCTAGTTGGCCAGGTAATTAGCTTGGCTAGCCAAATAATACTACCTGGCTCGTCAAGTAAAAGCCTGACCGCTGGCTGGCCAGATACCAAAAAGTGGTTGGCTAAGTATTTACTTGGCCAGCCACATTTAGAGAGGAAATAGCGCACGGGATTACCTAGGCTTTCGGATTTTTAATAATATTAATTATTTTAATTTTCTAACTATTTATAGTTTTTCTTAAGGGCTAACATGCAATTAAAGTGTTTAATTGCGCTTTTACCCTAAGGTAAACTTCGCAATTATTCTTAATGGATAATTGTTATCCATTTATCCTTAATTTTATTGAGCATAACACTTTATTTATTCCTAAAAATTCTGGAAAAAATTTCAATAAATGTAAATGGAATTTTGGGATATTATAGATTCTCCCCATCTAAAAGAAATTTTTTCCTTAGAATTAACAACTTACCAAATAATTCGGGATATCGCAGTCTCATATCATCTTCTCATTCCTATGTTGCGTCATCTGATATTTGATTCCTCTAAAGTACTTTCAGCTTTCAACAGAGGAACTTTCTTATTTCAAAGCTGTTTAATTTCTTGTATAAGAATTTGTACTTGCTTTTCCTCATAGGTTAAATTTGCTTCTATATTTGACGAACTCTCTTCCAACATATGGGGGGGGGGGGTCAAGAACATATTTTCGAAGGGTAGATATATGGAACACATCATATACCTTCTCTATTGATGCTGGTAGTTTCAACCTATAGGCTACATTTCCAATCTTCTCTAATATTTCAAATGGCTCAATATGTCTCGGGTTAAGTTCACCTTTTTTTCCAAATCGAATCACTCTCTTCATTAGTTTAACTTTTAAAAATACTTTCTCTCCATCAATCATTGCCAGATTTCCTCTACAGCTTCCAACATATCTTGTACTAATTCTGTGCCTACTATTCTTCTTTCTCCAATTCCATCCCAATATAACAGAGACTTACATTTTCTTCCATATAAAGCTTCAAAAGAAACCATCCCAATTGAAGCTTGATGACTATTATTGTAAGAAAACTCAATCAATGGAAGAAATTTGCTCCACTTACCTTGGAAATTGAGAACATAGGCTCTTAACATATCCTCTAATATTTGAATTACTCTTTCAGACTGCCTGTCAATTTGTGGATTAAAAATGGTACTGAAGGAAAGTCGAGTTCCAAGGGTGTGATGTAATCCTTTCCAAAAGGCAGATAAAAATCTTGGATCTCAGTCTGACACAATGGATGTAGGGATTCTATGTAGCCTTAAAATCTCCTGTATGTACAATTGAGTATTGTTTTTTAATGTACGTAGTACGTACAAGTAGAAAATGTGCAGACTTAGTCAAGTTGTCCACAATAACCAAATAGCATCGTGATTTTTCCCGATACATGGTACTCCTATAACGAAATCCATTTTTATTTTCTCCTATTTCCATTCTGGAAATTGTAAGGATTGTAGGGGTCCTGCAAGATGTTGATCTTCACCCTTAACTTGCTAACAAGTTAAACATCGACTAATACAATCAGCAATACCTCTTTTCATCCTAGGCCACCAAAATTGACATTTAAGATCTCGATACATTTTTGTAGTACCTGGATATACAGACTCATTAGGTATACAGATTCTACCTTTATAAGCTGCAAGCCTTCTCTAGTCCTTTCGTACTTTGTTTCTTTCCTTTTATCCATTTCTTTGATAATCTTCAACAAAGTTCTATTAATCATTTGTTCTCATCTTATGCATTCCTTCAACGTCAACTATACTAATATATCTACCTTATTGACAATTTCCAAGTTGAAGTTTAAAATGTCATTTTGAAATGGGGTCGTCAAACTTAAATTATGCATTGTATTTCGGCTTAAGGCATCAACAACCACATTTGTTTTCCCTGGGTAATGATTAATTACAGAGTCATAATCTTTAACAAACTCCAGCCATCGCCTCTGCCACATATTTAATTCCTTTTGAGTAAATAAATATTTCAAACTTTTGTGATCTGTATAGATCTCATAATGTTCCCCATACAAGTAATGCCTCCAAATGGTATAAACCACAGCTAGTAATTCCAAGTCATGCGTTGGATAGCTCTTTTCATATTCTTTTAGCTGTCATGATGCATAAGCTATGACTCGCCCATTTTGTATTAAAACATAGCCCAATCCATTCTTAAAGCATTACTGTACACTGCGAATTTTTGAGTAGGTGACGGAATTGTCAAAACTAGAGTCATTGTTAGCTTATCCTTAAGTTCCAGAAAACTTTTCTCTCAATCCTCACTTCAAACAAATTGGACTCATGTTCTAGTCAATTGTGTTAAAGGAACGGTTATTTTAGAAAATCCTTCCATAAAACGTCGGTAATATCCAGTGAGTCCCAAGAAACTTCTTACTTCTGTAACAATATTAAGGCATGACCAATTCCATACTGCTTCGACCTTACTTTGGTCTACAGAAATTCTCGCTGCTGAGACAACATGTCCCAAAAATATCACCTTATCTAACCAAAACTAACATCGAAAAATTTAGCAAATAATCTTTCTTGCCGCAACCTAGTTAATATTTGTCTCATGTGATAAGCGTGATCCATTTCACTTCTGAGTAAAAGTGGATATCATCAGTGAAAACAATAACAAACTTATCTAAGTAGTCCTTATATACCCGATTCATCAAGTCCATAAAGGCTGCTGGGGTATTAGTCAACTCAAAAGGCATAACTAGAAATTCATAATGCCCATATTGAGTACTAAGAGTAGACTTTGGGATATCTCCTTCTTTAATCTTGAGCTGATGATACCATGATCGAAGATCAATCTTAGAGAATACCCTTGCTCATTTTAATTGGTCAAATAAATCATCTATTCGCAGAAAAGGGTATTTATTCTTTATGGTTACCTTATTCAGTTCTCAATAACCCATACACATATGCACAGATCCATCATTTTTCTTGACGAACAGAACAAGCACATCCCGAGGAGAATAACTAGGTTGAATAAATCTATAATCTAACAAATCATAAATCTACTTTTGCAACTCTTTAAGTTCTGCAAGTGACATCCGATAAGCTGTTTTTTATATTGGTTGAGTTCTAGAGGGCACCTCAATAACAAATTAATCTTTTTATCTGGTGGCAAACCAGGTAGTTCTTCTGGAAAAATATCTAAGAACTCTTGAACCACATGGATTTTATTTAAAGCAGTTTCTGGTTTTCCTTCTATGGGGTGTACACTTAACATGAATCCTTGACATCCCTACTTAAGCATCCTACAAGCTCGTAGTACAGATATTATCGAAGTGGTTAAAGGCTTTACTTGTTTTTCAAAGACTACCGAGTTCTCATTAGGCAAACAGAAAGTGACGGTTTTCTTCAGACAATCAAGATTGGCTTTCTATTTAGATAACTAATCCATTCCCAAAATAACATCGAAGCCATTCATTTCCAAAACGATCAGATTCACAGGCAATGAATGCAAACTAATTTCAACACCACAATTTGGCACCATTTTATTGACCTTCAAGGGTGACGAATCGTGCCTTTTCAACTAAATGTGTTAAATAAATGAATGAGTTGCTCCAGAATCAAATAAAGTGTAAGTTAAAGTTCCAGCTACAAGAAGGTAACCTGTGACAACAGTAGAGTCACCTTCAAGAAGATTGCTACCATTATCAGTAATTGCATAGTTCCAAGCAGTTGTAGTGCTTCCTGGAGCTCTGGGGCTAGAATTGCAATTTCGTGCCAAATGCCCTAACTTTCCACAATTGTAACACGTAGCACAAGGTCCAAAGTTGTTTTTTGCTCATTTAGGGCACTTTGGGATATTTGAGGCAACATCTGTAGTACGAGATTTCTTTTCTGGATTATTAGTTGAAGATTGAAAATTTCCCTTATTCTTCTGTCCAGTGGCTCCACTTCTAAAATTGTTCTTCCCCGTATTACGTTGTCACTGATAACTCCGGTAATCCTTGGTTTGATGTTGTTCCCGAGCTTTGATTATCTGACTTTCAGCTTGTTCATCTTCTAATGCTCTTTCTACCACCTAGTAAAAGTCATCCCTCGTGTTCCAATTATCTTTAAGTCTCTATATAAGTTTAGCTTAAGTCTTTCTAGAAAACATTCCACTCTATGTTCTTCCTCTCCAACAATGTAAGGGGCAAATCAAGACAACTCTTCAAATTTACGTATATATTTTCCCACTGATATAAATCCCTGTCTCAATTGTATGAATTCATTTATCTTCTATTGCTTGGCTGCCGTAGTGAAATATTTGTTCAAAAATATTTCTTAAAATTTTTCTCACGTCATTGTAGTCATATTTTCCACACATTGCATGGTGTCCCACCAAAATCCCCCGCTTCCTCTCAGTATGAAGGAAGCACAATTTACTTTCTCTCGATCTTAGGAACCCTACTAAAACATATTTTCAGTTGTCCAAAACCATTCTTCTACTTTTATAGGGCCTATAGTTCCTTTAAAAATTGGTGAGTTCAATTTTCTAAATTGCTATCATCTAATTTTGGACCATTTTGTGGTTGTAGATGTTGTGTTAGTTGTTGAGATTGGGTCTCTACCAGTGCCGCTAAACAGCCCACCAATACTTCTCGATTATTTCCATTAGTAAATGATTTAGTATGATCCGACACCTATAATTTTTATCAGAAAACATAATTCATTACTTTTCAAATACATAAAGGAAACCACATATGTATATTATCTCATTTATATATATATATATATATATTTATTATTATTTTATTACAATTTTAAATTATTTTTTTGGCCTCCCCAGCCGGGATCTGCCGGACCTACCCCGGGCAGATCCAACCTACCAGGCCCAAGTTTGCCCAACCCCAATCCTGGCATATCCAACATGTCCCGCCCAGGCAACCAACTTAAAAATGGATCGGGGACCAAATTTGGTCCCCAACACTAACCTTATCTCAACCTTTTTTTTTTTTTTTTCTCTTTGTACAATTTCTTGACCCATTTCCTAATTTCCTCAAATTTTTCCCCGCAAATCACTCCCAAAACATCGCTTTCAAACATCTTAACACTAACCCACTTCCAATTTTATACTCAAGTAAGTATTATTCATCATTCATAACCTTTTTTAAGCTTATTTTCATATCATGTATTAAATTTTCTTGTGGTATTGTATTTTTATGTTAGATTTAGAAGTTTGAGTAGAGTTTTTGGTTAAAATCTCTATGGCATAACTTATTCTTCATCCCTAATGACTAATTACTTCCGTGAAATGCTAATAACATCCTTGGTAGATTGATAGGATTTAATAATGTTCGTGACCCATCATTAACTTAATTACGTTTAATCAGTAAGAAATCTTTTTATATATTCTATTCTACTTAATAGGAGTTTTACACATTATAACTCTAAATTTCTACTAAAACTTAATTCTAAAAAATTGAAGACAAATTATTCTTTAGATAAAATATAATGTTAATAAATAAAGCCAACTTTTACATGAAGTAATTATTAATTTAGTATTATACTCTTCAACAACTTAAGTATTATACATGTTAAACATACATACATTATTATCATTATTATTAATTTACTCATTTATTTATTTATTCATTTTGATTTATTTTTTAGTAATGAAAAGGTTCTTTAGAGGATCAGGCTTCAGTTCCCAGGCCAACTAGTCTGAATCTCAATCACAACCATCACCACCATCATCACCACCACAAAGGCCTATACCACTAAACACAAATCGAGCCAATCTCCCTATAGATGCTAGTTGGGCCTTGTATCATCAACTAATAGACACCCCAATATCTTTGGGAAAAATTGTCAAGTTCGAAGCCCTTGAGGAGATTGATTGTATTTATGCGAGTTATTTCTGAGAATTTTATTGGCTTTCCTACCAATCATGGAATTTAGAATATTGCCTATTCTAGACTCGAGTCTTTTATACTAATGCAACCAATGCGCAAGATCATACCTATAGGAATGTAACTGCTTGACAAATTTGTTACATTTGCCATGGCCAAATCATTCTATGAATTCCCTGAGTTTATCTCCAGTATTATGGGTGTTCTCTATACTATGCTCTCTACGATTCCAATTTCAATTGACTAGAACTACCCGAGTAATTTTTAATAGGCCAAACTTAACATCTATCAATGGGATTTCCTTAGGGGTTAATGATTTGGGTTGTGATAAAAGAATCTTTATGGAATAGTCTCTCATAATCTTGGGCCTATTTTGGTAGGCATTCAAGTATTCTTGATGAAAATTTATGGTTTATGTGAAAAATTATGACACAGGATCTACCCAACCTTAGCCATTCTATCATATTTCAAATGTTGAAAGTTGCAGAGTCTAGGGGTGCTAGAGCTCTTTATTTCAGTGTGCTTGTCACTCAAATCCTAAAAGTAAACTTTACACACCATCTTCACATTTCCGACTCTGCAGGAGTTACCTTAGAGGATGCCGCCAGTATGGCAGAAGATTGGTTCTACCTACAAGTCGAGGTGTTCCCACTGTAGAAGCTATGGAGGAAGAATGAGAGCATAGAGAAATGGTATGAAGAGCTTTTGAAAAGGCTGAGCCTAGAAAGTGAAGAGGAAGGAGTAGTGTCAGCATGACTAGAGCAAAGGCAAAAACATCTAATTATCAAGAAAAAGTACTACGTTACCTGCGCTACATTCCCCCTCAAGTCAATACTATTACCTCTGAGTTACAATAGGTTAATTTAAGGCTTACCAATATAGAAGAAAGGGAGGCACAGCGAAATGCTAGAAAAGCTCGAAGAGACAAAGAACTACAATAGTATTACGCATATTTCTATAGGCAATTTCCTCATCCACAGTAGTTTATGCTATAATGCACTTATGTTTACAATTTATCAATGGAACTGTAATGAATTATTTCATGCTTTTGTTAAATAATATATCTCATTACTAAATTCGTGCATACACAAACACACACAGAGGTATATATCAAGTACTTACCAGAATGTGCCAACTTTGACGATCAACAAACATAAGGGTCAGTCTGCAGGATGGTGTCAAAACCTTGGCTCTGATACCACTCTATATAGATGTGACAACTTTAAGAAAATTTTAAAATAAAGTAAAGTATTTTGGAATTTAATTAAATAAATGAAAAATAAAATTTTGATACACTATACAATATTTATCAGAAGGTGTATTATTAAAAGAAAAGCATCATTATATTATTATATATGACTACCACCAGTACAACATCACAGCCAGATGAACTAACATGTCGACTGACCACTAAGTCCTATTTTATAATCGTCAAAAATCAAAACTAGCTGTATATTAAGATATTTTCCTCTACTCAAAAAATAGCTATAAAAAGATGGTTGTCGATGCTACAGTTAGTCAACAACATGATAAGGCTAAACCTACATACAAGTCACACCCACACATATTTACAAACTATGCATACATAAGTCAAACCCCCATTTCCTGGATGGGGCTACTCAACGTCAACCACATTACGTAAATGACCGTCAGTACGGACTGAGTAAATATGTACAGTAAACAAAACAAAGTCATCTATGATCTCTGCTACCATAGCGCCATCCTCGTCATTTTCGTCATCATGAATTACCCTATACCGTCGTGTCTGATGGATAGTCACCCAAATGATGTGAACCTCATGTTGATCCTCCAAGAGTTGCACATTCCGGGTAGTCTTGATTATTCTCCAGATCTGCCAAGAGAGCCATCTACGGTACAAAACTAACTTGAGTATAACACTCAATAAATATGATAGTATCAACATGTGTAACTTGCCAATGATGTGGGCCCTGATCTTTAAATATAATACACTACAAGAGCCCTGATAGTGTATTATACTAAGATCATATGCAATACTACTAGCACAACAATTTATCTCATCTCAAGTAATTAAAACAACTAAACCATGGATAATCAAGAAACCATCACAATGAAACACTAAACACATTTATAACACAAAGTAAACATGTAAAGTTTAGGTTCTTCTATCATATTTACCTCTAACGCTGCTCAAACACTTTATCCTTAGATCAAATGTATAATCACCGTATTAAACAATGCTATAAAGTATAAACATTCTAGGATGTAGTTTTTCTTATGGGGATAACCTGCAATTGAATTTTCATTTAATTGCCCCTTTATCCTAGGGTAAACTTTGCAATTATCCTTAATGGATAATCGTTATCCATTTATCCTTAAATTTATCGAGTATAACACTTTATTTATTACTAAAAATTCCAGAAAAATTTCAAGAAATGTAAATGGAATTTTGGGGCGTCACAGTTATACCAATAACATTGATTGTTACATACATAATATAATGCGCTATGCAAATTTAACATACCTTGTTATACAAATCATATAGCTTGTTACACATGTAACAAACCTTTTAACGAACATATCATAGATTGTTACATACATAACACATATTGCTATACTCATAACACAGATTGTTTAATAGCATATCTAACGTAACTTGTTATACGCGTAATGAACCTTGTAACGCATAGATTATTGCACACATAATAAACATTGTTACACCTATTAACGCGTACTGTTTAATAATATAGATTGTTAAAGATATAGCATAGTTTGTTGCACATGTACACACTTATTGCATACATAACCAACCAACCTTGTAATGCAAATAACATAATTGTTACACACAAAACATAAATTGTTACATGCATAACAAACATTATTACACTTATAATGTAAATTGTTTAGCATGTAGCACATTTTGTTGAACAATATTATAACATTAAAAATTAAGTGAAATATTTAGAAATATGATTGATGGCTTGCAAATAAAAAATGAAAAAAAGGAAAGATTAAATGAAATAAAAAAGAAAAAACTAAAAAACGAAAAAAGAAACACAAAGGAAAAGGAAAAAACAAAAATAAAAAGAGAAAAAATATTCCAGCAAGATCACCAGAAAAAAAAAAAGAAAAAGAAAAAGGGGAAAAAGAAAAAAATTGCTAGAATTTGGTCAGAGGTGCTGGTCGCAAGCCGATAACTAGCCAGATTCCTACCAGCCGGCTGGCGGTGTGGGAGGCGGGGACAGGTGGTTGGGTGTGGGGTTTGGTTTCAACGTAAAAATTTAATTAAAATAATAAAGAAACAAAACAAAAAATAAATAAAATAAGTATTTTTGGAATTGTCAATACTAAGTATTTTTAGAAAATACCAGAGTTGACAAGTATTTGGTATAATTTCCCCTAAATTGAATATCCATTCACTCATTAAAATGGATTAAATATCAAATGGGTCACACGACTTTTACTGAGCCTACGGGTTGTATCCCATATGCATCGGGTTGTGACAAGTTGTGGTGGAGGAGAATGATTTTCTTTTCTTTATTTTTAAAACATTAGGATATAAAAGTAAAATTATTGTGGTGTTATGTTTAAAAACATAAAAGTAAAATTATTGTAGGTCCATGAAGCTAGTGGACGGAAAAACGTCGCATACAACGAGCGTTTTCATGATAGAAATAACTAGTGTCTCTAGATCAAAATTCTAAATTAATTGCGGTGGAAGTAAAATGTTGTTAATTACTCAACAATTTATAATTTTTTTTTCCAAAATCGGATTTACCATCTTACGCATAAATTATTTTTTCTCTTATCACACAATACACCCGAGGCAAGGTGATTAAATCACCATGTTCTATAAAAGTTTGTAAAAATATTCCTACAAATAACACTGAACTTACAAATGTGGGTCGGTTTTATTGGTCTTACTAGATGAGGGAAAAAAAAGTCTTTTACAATTTTTTTAGCAAAATAAGGTACATTCACTTTGTTAACCTTAAATTATTTTTTTGCCCTATATCACATAAAATAAGATAAGAAGAAAAAATAATCATATTTTGTAAAAGATTTGGAAAATGTTTCCTATAAAATTAGAAAAATGTTATTTATTGGGAAGTCATTACGAAAAATTCACAAAATATGTTGATTTAACCATCTTATCCCTGTGCATTATATGGTAATGGGAAAAAATAATTTAAGAGTCAGAAAGAGAATTTACCCCTTTTATTTAAAATATTTTGTAAAAGCTTCCTTACAAATGAAACTGCGCAAAATTTCACTTTCTAATCACTCTAATGTTATATTTATCAAAAAGCTAAATGATACTCCATCATCTCATAAAAATTGTAACTTCCCAAATTTAAACTATGACTTTTTATAGTTTTATGTTAATATTTAGAATGCGTAGAAATTGTGTTTTAAACAAAATATTTTTTTTATTATTAATGTGAACTATTACTATCGTGATATTTTATTTTGAGAGCAAGATATTTTATTAAATATTATGGAATATATATAAATAGTGCATCCGTTAACTTTTTATAATTTTTCAGTAATCTATTCTTTAATCAAGAGTAGTTGTGCCTATGGCACTGCAATTTTCCCCCTTTTTCTTGCAGTACTTATAGGCATAGCTAATTATTTTTAATTTTCAATATTTCTTACTCAATTAATTTGATGTTTCAATCCAGTTTTTCCTTTCACGGCCGGTGTCGAATAATCGGGTTATGCTATCTTGTGTTTCTTTCTCTAAATATTTACCTAAATCCCGGTTCCTCTAATTCTAATTCAAAATAAAAAATTAATTCCTTAATTGCATTCTATATTTGACTCCTTAATTGATTGCAATTCTTTTTTCATTCAAATCTTCCAATTTCCTTTCCCAGCCGGTATCGAAGAATCGGGATAGAACAATTCTTAGGAGATATGAAAAAGGGATATTATTATGTGACATTTTTATGTGATACATATTCATTTGGTGATGATTACATGGTTACTTTTTCATCATCCAATACAAATGTGTCACATAAGAATCTCACCTAATAATGTATAATTTTCATGTCCCTCTAGAATTTTTCATCGGGATATGCTAGCTTGTGTTTCTTTCTTTAAATATTTACCTAAATGCTGGTTCCTCTCCTTCTAATTCAAAATCAAAAATTAATTCCTTAATTGCTTTCTATATTTGACTCCTTAATTGATTGCAATTCCTTTTTCATTCAAAATCTTCCAAATGAGTGGATTGATATCAAATATGATATAAATTGTGGTCACCTCTCGGTTAAAGTACGGACGTTCGATTGAGGACAAGCTGAAGATTCTGTTTGAAGGAGGGACATTCGTTTTTATTTTCAGTTTTTCGTGTCGGATTTTCTTTACCTTTTATGCTCATATGATTTTCTGAAAATTTATGTTTATGGAAGGTTGGAAAATTCTGATGTGATCTTTGCAACAAGGTGAGGTCTATGCTTGCTCTTTTGTTGTCAAATAGCCTGAGGATATCTGCTCATCGACTTCTGTAAGTTCCTCCGACTTCCCAAAATTTCTTTTATTATTATGAAATTTACCTGTTAGATTCTTAAAGGAGACTTGACAGGTTTTCTTGGTTCCCGTTGATCCTTTACCTCTAATCAAAACTATTCAGAAGTCTTCCAGACTGGATTAAGTAAGGGATTTTGAATTCTTCGTCCCTCTCTGATGTTTGTATCTCTGGTTTTCTCCATAGATTCGAAACACATAATGCTATTCTTTAGTTACTTCATGGTTCAATAAAAAAGTATGGGTTGACGGTTTATGCTTTATTGTTGACCGTTTCTTATGCTTTATTTGTGTTGACGGTTTGGATATGCTAAGCAGAAGTCTTAGTTTACATTTCAGGTGATTTCCATTTCTTAGATGTCCCTGGGTACATGTACATTCTATGGTTTAATTAATACTTGACAGCATTTAGTTAGAACTTTGTAATTTTAGAAAAATAAGAAATCATTATTTGTTCTATGTTATTGGTTTATGGTTTATTCCTTATAATAGAGAAAAAAAAAAAACCAGAAGAAACTTCTTCGTGCAGAGTTGACTGAACTAATAAAAAATGGAAGATGAATGTATATTGAAATATGAAATTGAATGGAAAACTCAAAAAGAATTGTGCCTATACATGTTAAGGGAAATAGGCATGCACATCTACTTTCAGTCTTAGGCATTTAAAATTCATGGCTTGCACGTCTACTTTGATGTAATTTTTTCTTCGCAACAAACGTTAGCTTAGTGGTCATGTTTGATAATTGACTTTGGTGTACTTTGCTATTATTTGTATGAATAGCATATTTTGTGGTTTTGGTTTTGTGGTTAAAAGTCCTATTCTTTTAATGGACAAAAAGCTATTGTAATTTGGTCATAATTTTCAATGTAGTAATGATGTTTGAATGACATTCTTGTAATTGAGTAGTTGTTAAGGTGTAGGTAGAAATGATAATTTTTTCCATAATTTGGCTATGCGTTAGTCATGTTCTGCATATGGTAACATATGATAAAAAAGAGATCAGCCCCACTCAAACACAATATTTATTTTTAAAGCAGTTTTTAAATTTTGCATTATTTTTGTTGGATATTAATAATCGAATTTAAAATGATTAGTGGCGATACAATTGAAATTTTGCATTATTTTTACTTTTCTATGTAATTAAAATGAACATTCTTTGTACATTAAAATTAAGGGTGAGGACAATTGAAAGATGTTGGTGTGAGTTTTGTACTGGCCAGTTTGGATAAGCTGTTTGCACATCGCCGATGATCGTTACTTATTCACATCATGTAAGATTCCTTCTGCCTTTTTTGTTTCGGGGTGGGGGGTTCCTCTCAAACTTTTCCAATGACAAAGGGGACAAAAACTTTCCAAATTATATATAAATTGGGTGCTTAATATATATGGAGAATAATAATTATTGAATTATTTAATTATTATTATCATAAATTGGGCAATTTTTTTATCAGTCATAAATTGGGTAAGTGATATACATTAACAATTTGTCCAAATAAATAAGTAACAAATTAAGAAAAAATAGAGTGGTTGATTTTGTTTGTTCTAGAGGGTGTTATGTTATTATTTTTGCATCAATTTTAGACCCATGTTAGTCACTTCACATTTTACGTCCTGATATTTGACCATCCAACAGCGCACTTCGACCACAAGATGCTAATTAATTATTTTATGCAACCATGTAAATTTTTTGTTAAATAACCAAATTGATTTTTTTTAAAAATAATTTCTATTCATAAAAAAACTTAATAATCGAATAGGTGTGAACGAACATAGATCTCTACAACTTAATTGGTCTAAATTTGTTTTATGCCTATATATTCAGAAGAGGAATTGTAAATGATTGATACATTTTCTATTCCATTACTATTTAGATTTTTTTTAAAAAAAAATTATACAAGGAAATTAGGCAAAAGACAGTCTAATGGGGATTGGGGAGGATATATTTATTTCTACAACAACGTCTACAATTTTTTTCTTTTTTTTTTCCATTGTAATTCATTAGACAATGTTATTTAAAAAAAAAATCTATTATTTGTGATGTTATACTATTTTATATTAGTAGCCTTATCGTGCATCGCACGGGTGTTATACTAGTTTATTTAATTTTAGATATATTAGTGCTACTTTTGAACATTAATATAGCCAATATGTTGAAAGTGAAAGTTGGTTTCGTAATAACTTTGCAACACCTATGAAATAAGGATAAGAACAATTGCTATGCACCCAGCAATATGCATAATTCTAAATAAATAGGACGAATAGAATTTCCCTAAGCGGCGCGATAAGGTCCATATATTATTTTAATAAATAATAAAATTACGTTCACGTCGTTAACCTTAGCCTCTATAAATAAGGGATGAGAAATTGAAAACTATTTATGGTAAATTAGAAAATATACTAGTGTGCTATCAATTCCTTATCACCCTTCGTTAAACAAATTGGTCGACTAGATTTCAAAAGCCGGTCAACCACTAATTATTTGTGGTCAACCACAAGTATGTCTATGGTTGACAACAAACATATATGTTGTCGACCTCTTGTTTTGCCAGTCGATCGGCCCCCTAACTTTTCGCCTGTATATCTATTTCGAACCGTATCTCTTTATTGGCAATTCAGAATTGAGATCTGAAAGAAATATTGGAGTCATGACTCGGCAATCTCTAAAATGACATAAACTAAATATTTTAGTTTATTGACAATCTCTATAACTGTCAGTAATATTATTTTTAGATATTTTAGTTTTGGTTAATCCTTGATATACATAAACTAAATATTATGGAGGTAAATAACATAATCTTAGACTAAGCCTAATAAGTTGAGATAAATTTTGATGATTGGTGCAATATTTGAGAAAGTGAAGTTATAAATGCCTTTATATGACTAATGATAGAGGTAAGTAACGGTTCAATTACAATGTAAAACTATAGTATTATATGCTCTTTTGTGACAATGTGAAATATGAATATTTGTCATGCCCTATGATGGAATGAATTGATATACATGATAATTATATGATACTGTAAAAGTGTTTGTGCATGATATATTTGGTACTATTGAGATATGTTAATGACCATATTACGATGCATGACATATGCACCTACTGAGAATGACGATAGAGAAGAGAACATGTATGTCGCATGAAGATGATTGGCATGAGTCGTTATTTATGATGGTACGATCCCTACCGCATTTTGATTGGTCGTTTGGATATATATACATATATATATACATTTCATTTGGGACAGCGTACATCGTGGATGTTGGGGGGGGCTCAATGACCGGTTGACCGAGTATATACATTGGATGTAGTGTTGGAGGCTCGGCAGCCCACTTTTTGGGTATATATACTGGATACAGTGTTGGGGCCCGACAGTTTATATGATTTGGCCAACCATTTCTTATGAATAATGATAAGTCCTTGGTGACAGTCAAGGTATGGTAAGCCCTCAGAAACAAGATATATGTGCATAAATGATTGGTCTTATTAACAATGAGTTCATGTGGTATACTATATAAAGAGACATGGACCCTATTTGTTTAGTAGTGTGCATAATTATCATTGCATTTAAACATCACGTACATGTGTAGATATGCCATTATTTGCTGATCATTAGCTCATATGTGATTTTGCGTTGTAAGTACGAAAATATAAATAATGTGGGTTGGCGGTAGCTCTAAACAACTAGAAAACTGTGTACTAGAAATCTGACTGTGGTAATATAGATCTATCACAAGGACCAAAATAAAGGTTATAAACCTGAAGATAGAAGAATTTATAAAATCAGTCCCCAATTATTACGCCTTTTAAATAAACTTTGTTTCTCGTCTAATAAGTATAATAATTTTATTATATATCATTCTTTTAATATAATTAAGAATATTTTAGAGAGAAAAGCTTTATTTAACTGTACAACTACTAAATTATTGTTATAGCATATTCCTTGTGGAATATTTTGACCAAAATAATTTATCTTTTATCGAGAATGAAAAATATTAAAATATTCAACAGTGTTACAAAAGTAGTCTAAATTTTTTATTCATTCCGAGTTATAGTCCACTTCTCTTAGTAATAAATTTATTATTTTCTTATATACCTCAATTTAATATGCATTATTATTGGCAAACAAGTAGAATCAAAGTGGAGTAGTAAATAAATGAAAGAAGTGGTATATAAAGAAAATTGTTCTTAAATATTATTTTTTCCAACATCATCATCACTCTATATATAAAAGAGTGAATTGAGGTGAAACTTCTGATTCCCCTTACCTCGATTTTCCCTTAGGATGAGGGGAAACTTTTGATTCCCCCTTTTGACCTGATTTTATTTCATAATTTTACATTAATATCTTTATCTAACATTTAATTAATTTTATTATTATTATTATAATTATTAGTACCACTACTAGTAGTAGTTAAACCACCGTATTTGCACCACGGTATAAAATATAAAAACACAAATATATATTAATTGAAGTAATATGATTAGTAATAGTGAAGTTTAAGATCATTCAGAAGACAATCTACATTCTTACATCTAATCTATCATGTGTATATATATACAATAATGGGAAAAATATATTACTATCATTCAATATATTTGAAAACGTAAGTTCAACAAAATGTATAATATTATCAAACTTAGATTCGTCATCTCTATAATTAAAGTTAGCTAAAAAATATAAGAGACTCCAACCCGAGTAATAGATCATGAAAGACAAAACATAAGTCGAACAACATATTATCATTACTAAAAATATTTGTTGTAAATATTTTACATATAATTTTCAAAAAGATTAAATGTGATGAGAATTCAACTAGAAAATTGTGTTATAATTTATATTTAACTTATTAAATCATTACCAACTCAAGGCATCGTATTTTATGCTAAATTCAAATTTTAAGATTTCATACAATTCAATTGAAGCGATATCATATATAGAGGTGTTTGCGGGAAGAAGCTACATCTTTCTCACAATAAGGGAATAAAGTTTCAAATGTGAGTAATTCAAAAATAAAGGGGCAAAAAAGAGATAGGATATGTATCACATTTAATTAATTTGAAAATAGAAGGAATCATAACCGTAAGAATAGCAATGTGACGAGTTCTATTTAGATACGCCTCCTTTTACCCTGCCTCGTTTTTATCAACCCTACTCTATACACACCCTGGACTCTTTTGAATCGAGTATGGGGCGGCGTAATTCAGGTCAGGTATGTAAAAAATATCCGTTACCCGTCACGTTTTCAAAATTCCTAATGAAACTAAAAAAGTTCAAAAAACTGTAAACTGCATTAAAAAAAAGATTCAAGTAACATTAAACCCACCAGCACACACAACGGAGATGGTAAATGAACGAACTGAAAAGGATTAAGATTTGTTTTGGAATTGGACTTTCAGATTTGATATTTTAATTTATTAGTGAAAAAACTTAACAAAAAGAAAATAGACAAAGCAGTTACGGCTTGAATGTTAAGCTCAATTGTCATAAGTTCAAATTTTCTATTAGTTCCTTTATAAAAGTTTTTGTTTTAAAAAAAATTACCACAAGATTTACTAATAAAAATGCGG
This sequence comes from Nyctanthes arbor-tristis, assembly GCA_963692815.1. NCBI lineage: Eukaryota > Viridiplantae > Streptophyta > Magnoliopsida > Lamiales > Oleaceae > Nyctanthes > Nyctanthes arbor-tristis. The sequence goes on from CAVNYN010036968.1 coordinate 119,842, forward strand.
GAAAATGTTCTCTTAATTAAATGTAGATTATTCAGAATTAATTCATTAGTTATTGTTAAGACCTTTGTAGTCTAGTGACATCCTTATTATTTATTTATTATACCTTTAGTCAGAGGTTCAATTCTCCACCCATTCTTTGCTATATTTAAAAAAGACAAAATTCATTAACGATGGACTTTTCACATTGTAAGTCCTTCTCTTTTCTTCATTTCCTTTTTTTCCCTCATTTATTTCCCTTTTTTCTTCTTTTTTAAAATATTTTTTAACTTTTCTTTTAGACAAAGGGGAGATAAAAGAGGGGAGGGATATATGTGATTCAACGCGGGGCCTCTTATTCTCAACGTGAGAACTTAACGATTATAATGTTTGTTCAAACCAAATTTTTTTCTTTACTGACTTTCACATAATTTTGGAATTTAATTTAAATTTTTTATTAAAAATGATTTTAACCTAGCTAACTAATAAATTACCAATTATAATTTTAAAAGTTGCGTCATTTTATAAATCCATTCTATATACTGCACATGTTATTACACACACCCACAGCCACACCCACCTATTATGTTGATCACCTTTTTAACGGGATTATTTTGATCACCTTGGAAATGATGATCTAAAATGAGAAAGAGTAATGCTATGCAGTACTAGTGGTGCTTGTCATCAGTTTAGATGACAGCCAATATGGCATTAAATGAAAAGTGAAATTGAATGTTTGAACAAAGAATCCACTTAATTTAACTTATCATTTAACGCCACACTATTTGAACAACTTATTCTTACACTACACTTTTCTATTAACTTAAATATCCTCAAGTAAAGTTACTTAAATAACATTCTTTTAAGACCTTTTTGAATTTCTTTTTTAAATTTTTGCTTATCACGCCAAACCACAATTACAAGGTTGAAATCCCCATTTTCTATTACGACCATGAATCTTCACTCTTTTCATCCTCATCAGCTAGTCGGCTTGGGCACTGGGTGCCACGACAGCAATGGCATCCACAAGGCCTTGAATAATCCAAGATAAGGCAGCTTCTACGATTAATTCTAATTCCTCATTTTTGCATATAACTGAAATATATCCTCAAACAATTCAAACCAATTACCAAAAAAAAAAAAAACACGGACACAGACGAATTATAGGAATGCCTTCCATAAGAACATGTTGGAAATTGGTGGTGTGGGGCTGCTGAAAGATTAATTGAGTGGGGGAGATGAAGGCGGCTGAGATGTTGCCGGGTACTCAGACGAATAGGGTTGGCAATTGATTTCGATATTTTTTTATTTTTTTCATTTTTGTACTTTTAAAATGTGGGTTAGAAACGTAAATGTGATGTGGTGTGATAATTAAAAATATAAATTATTTGTTGTGAGTATAAAATGTGGTAAGAGAATTAATTATTGTAGTGAGAATATAATTCCCCTAACGCTATATAGCATTACTCAGAAAGCAATAATGAAATGTGAAATCAAATTAAATATCTTATCCGACATGTTTGATGTTTCCTAATTTAGTTAACATTTGAATTTATCAATTTACTGTATTGTAGAGGTTACACAATCATAGATGTCATTAGTCCTATGATGAAATTATTTTTATATTAGCATTTTTCCACGAAAGGTAAAAAAGTTAAATCCGGTCACAATCAATGGTTTAGGTTTCAAAGAAAAAATAATCAAATAAAAATCACAGGTTTATTTTTAAATTTTTTCTAGAAACTGGTTCAATAAGATTACGACACGTCCCGCGTCATAATTTATACATCAAATGTTTATACTATCACCAAACATGCTCTTAAGATTGACGAGTCTAACATTTGTTTTTATTTATTGAATGGATTTCTACTAATGTTTATGTAAATATTGTGTTTAGAGTTGAATATATTCTCAATTTGAAGGGGAACGAAGAAAAAGAAGAAAAAAGGGGCTAAAAATGTCAAAATTCTAAAGTTCGGGTACAGAATAACATGAAAATGGGCTGAATTTTCTTTTCTTTCTTTAAGAAAGGACAATCCATTTATCTTACCTGCCATGCCATCTACACGTGCTTGCTTCATAAAGAATGCCGCATGAAAGGTCGAATCACGTGAGCCATTGAATGAAATTTTGAAATTAAGTGCGCATTATTATTATTTTTTGTGTTCCCCCAAAATACTAAAGAAATGTCCCTCTCCATTGACCATGCGTTTCACGTTCTAAATTTAAACTCTATTTATTTTTTTTTAAATTTTGGGTTAATTTCATAAAAAGTCTCTAATCTTTAGATTAAGAATCAATTTCGTCCTTAATCTTTTTTAAGACTCTCTTAGGTCCCCAATTTTTTATAAATACTTACAATAAGTCCCTTTTTCACTATTCGGTCAATTTTTTTTAGAAAATGAATGTTATAACTTCAACTTTTGAATTTTAAAAAATAAAATATTTTAAAAAATAAGAAATTAAAAAAAAGAAAACCCTCCACTCCCCTCATCTCATAAAGTTGTCTAAAATGGCAACATTTTGCTGCTCTTTTTGGCAACAGAAATTGGGGGGGTGAATCCCCCTTTTCCGGCGGCAAAATACTGTCAGAAAAGGGGGATTTAACCTCCCTAAAATGCTGCCAGAAACGGTAGAATGCTGCATTTTCCAACAGCAGAAATTGGAGGGTGAATCCCCCTTTCCAGCAGCAAAATGCGGCCGGAAACGGGGGATTCACTACCCGCTGTCATTTCTGGCAGTATTTTTGTGGGGTGAATCCCTCATTTCCTGCAACAAAATGCTACTGGAAACGGGGGATTCACCTCCTCCAATTTCTGCTACCAGAAACTGCAGCAAAATGCTGCCGTTTCCGGCAGCTTCATGAGATGGAGGGGGTTAGGTAAGGTAGGGAAGGCGTAGGGTGGGTTTTTTTTTTTTAATATCTACTGGAAATGGGGGATTCACCCCCTCCAATTTCTGCTACCAGAAACTGCACCAAAATGCTGCCGTTTCCGACAGCTTCATGAGATGGAAGGGGTTAGGTGGGGTAGGGGAGGCGTGGGGTGGGTTTTTTTTAATATCTTATTTTTTTTAAATATTTCATTTTTTTTAATTCAAAAGTTGATGTTATAACCGTCATTTCCAAAAAGGGTTAATTTCACAAATCGTCTCCAACTTTTGAGTTAAGTCTTGATTTCATCCCTAACCTTTGTTGAGACACACAACAGTCCCAACCTTTGATAAATACGCACACATTATCCCTTTTTATACTATTCTACAAAATTTTAACAAAAAGACGATTATACACCTTAAAACTTTTTAAACTTTTTTAAAAATAGTTTAAAAATAATAAAAAAAATTAAAAACCAACCCACGCCAATCCCCACCCCTATCTTTCCCCAATCCTTTCGGCCAGAGTTCCGGCGGCCCATTCCGGCCGCCGTAAATGGGGGTGAATCCCCACTATTTTGTTGTCGTAAATGGCAGCGAAATCTATGCCATTTCCGGTAGCGTTGGTGCTGTAGAAAACGGCAGCACCAACGCTGCCATTGGTGCTGCCGTTTTCTGCAACACCAACGTTGGAAATGGTAGCACTATAGAAAACGGCAGCGATTTCGCTGCCATTTCCGGCAGCATTTTTGCTACCAAATAGGGGGGGTGAATCCCCCATTTTGTTGCATTCCCAACAGCAAAATGGGGGATTCATCCCCCATTTGGCAGCACAAATGCTGCTGAAAATTGCAGCGATTTACACTCACAAATGGGGGGTGAATCCCCCATTTTACCCCCATTTGCGCTGCCCCTTTCTACAGCATTTACACTCAAAAATGGGGGGTAAATCCCCCATTTCACCCCCATTTACGCTGCCCTTTTCTGGCAGCACCAATGCTGCCGGAAATGGCAGCGACTTCGCCGCCATTTCCGGCAGCATTTTTGCTGCCAAATGGGGAGTGAATCCCCCAATTTTGGCCGCTAGAACTGTCCGTTCCGGCCGTCGGAATTGTTGGAGGGGAAGTCCCTGAGTGGCGTGGGATGGGTGGGTTTGTTTTTTAGTTTTTTATTATTTTTAAACTTTTTTAAAAAATAAAATATTTAAGGGTATAATCGTCATTTTGTTATAAATTTCACGGAACAGTAGAAATATAGGGACGATTTCTGTGTATTTATCAAAGGTTGGGGGCTGTGGGGTGTTTTAAAAAATATTAGAGACGAAATCGATTCTTAGTCTAAAGGTTGGAGACGATTTATGAAATTAATCCTTTCCCCAAAAAAATTGATTGAATAGTGAAAAAATGGGCCTATCGTGCGCATTTATGAAATGTTGGAGACTTAGGAGAGTCTTGAAAAAGGTTGAGGATGAAATTGATTCTTAACCAAAGGTTGGGAATCTTTTGTGAAATTAACCCCATTAATTTTTTTATGCAAGTATAGGTGACAACTTCTAATTTTTGGTTTTCTTCCTAATTTATAACAAACCCACAATTACTACACTTTATATGTAACTCCTGTATCAGGAGGGGAAAAAGAAGAAATTAAGTAGCAGTTTACATGAAAAAATTAGCTATAGTCAATTTTTTTTTAAATAATAGTCAAATTAGTGATATTTGAAATTATAATGTGAAACTTACAACTAGGATGACATAGCAAATCAAGTAGTGGTTAATAGGTCATTTATTTGATAAAGGTTATGCTACATTCCCTTGTCGAATCGCTTGTTAGATTACTTGTCATTAAATAACTATTTAACATTGACAAAAATACCTTACATTTAATTGAAATACATAGACAAAAAGACACATACACCCCCACTAAATCACCAAACAAATAACTCAATAAGTAATAGTAACATTATCATTTGATAACTACTTGATTTATAAAGGTTTTATTAACTATGATATCATTTTATTATTATTACTACTTAGATTTAAAATTCAAAAATATGAATCAAATAAAAAAAAATTAGTATTATATAACATCACCATATGGTGTAGCATAATATAGAACCAAAATCTGTTTTCACAATCATAATAACAAGCCATTTAACACCACACACCATAAGCCATCATTGTATGGTATTGTTATAGCACAAGATATTTGATATCTTTTACCTTCTAGTCTGATCGCCTTCTCATTTAATTAATTTTTCAATGGGAAATTGCATTTCTTTTAATTCATAAAAATTACATCGTACGTCATTTCATGATTGGTAGTTTGGCTCTATGTAAGGAATCAGATCTAGTTCATTAAAAATACTTTACACCCTCTTACCCATATGGGGAGAGACATAGATATACAATCAAACCCGGAAAACTACAATTAAGAGAGAGAGAGAGAATCAAACCTGGATAACTACAACTAAATACAGTTTTATAAGAGTATTAAGATTGTAGCTATTTCTTTCTTATTATTAAGTATATGCACGAGCCACAAGGGTATTAACTAATACTCTTGCATTTACTTATTTTTAGAGCTTGTTTGATTCTCATTATTTTCTCAATTTATAATTTTACTTATTAATTATTTGATATCTGATTTGACAACTGTTTAATTACAACTACATATTTCAAATATTTTTACATTTTCAATACACATTCTACCTCTCTCCTCATTATAATTTCTATACATCTAGACAAATAATGAAAATCAAATAAGCCCTTAGTTTCTCTTCAAAATTACAATGTGTTTGGCAATTTACATAGATTATAATCTGGATTATAATCTCCCACATAGCATCATTTCATTAGTTTCATTATTTTTAAAAAATTAAAAAGTAAAGTCAAGCCACAATTGTTTACTTTTTACAAAAAAAACAATTAATAAAATGATATCACGTCGTAAATTATAATTCAGATTATAATCTAACTCTTTACCAAACACTTTGTTAGTTTTTGCACCGACCATTTCCTTCTATTGGATTTATTTAATTTTTATTTTTCAGTTAAAAATGGAATTGTAACGTGGCATGACAAAATCTGACGCAAAACGGATTAGATAAGGTACGGATTAGTCCAACAAATTGCGTGTGACACTCAAAATTTCTAGTGATCTCCAGGACCGTATCACAACCTTGTCTACTTCAATAATTTTTCTACATAAACCCTTCGTTCCTCTTTTCATACATGCATTAAGACCCGTACCCGAAACCTTAATCCGGAACTCTCCTCAATGCTCCGGAACTTCTGGTGCTTTCACCCTGGAGCTCGGAGCTCCGACTCCGACGACGATACTGCCGACCGGGACCCGGTCCTTCTTGTGTCTGGTATTGCCGGGTCCATTCTCAACTCCAAGAACAAGACATTCGGGTTCGAGACCCGGGTATGGGTTCGGATCCTCCTTGCCGATTTGGAGTTCAGGAAGAAGATCTTCTCCGTCTACAATCCCGAAACAGGTTTTTGTTATCTGAGAGTTTCTGCAAGTTTCAAATGTGAACAAATTTTAACTTTTCTATCATTTTCTTCTCTTGTTGTTCAGGTTACACGGAGGTGTTAGATGATAATAGTGAAATAGTAGTGCCTCAAGATGATCATGGGCTCTATGCCATTGATATTTTGGACCCTTCCCCGGTAAGATTTTTGGTATTTTGCTCTTTCTGCTTACTAAGCTACTTACTGCTTCCATCAGTGCAGTAGCTTTTGCTTTTGCATGAATCAGCTATGCTTGTCTTGCTAGATTTTTCTTGTTTAACTTCTTCCGGGATTCTTCTTGGAGAAATGCTCCCAAATGTTTGTTTAAACTTCAACGAACAAGGAGAAGGGAGCTTGCCGTTGTGAACATCTGATTTGCGTGTAGAAAATATTGGGGGTAGTTGGAAGGTGGATTAGTTTATAAATAGAATTGGTCAATACTGGTGCTAAGCTTCAGATATACGATTAAGACATTTTCTCTGTCCCCCACTTCTGCCATATTATTGGACTCATCACTTTCTTCATGCCTACATCTTCTGTTGGACTCGACTCCCTCTTCAATTTGCAATATTCCTGCTGTGTGACCAATAAAATCAGACATTAGGATGTCTCTTCCTGAATGATGATTTTCGAGCAATGGCATCTAAGCAGGCAGCTTTCATTCGCATATTCACAGCTTGAAAGCTTGTTTGTGATAGATTATAAGTTGGTTAAATCAGAAATAAGTATAGTTGAGAAGTAGATAAGTGGGTATTAGAGCATCTACAATAGACATGTTAAATTACATTATCAGTGTTACGTTTTAGTTACAAGTCAGAATTATAGCTCCAATGGATATGTTACTGTGTGTGTTAAAAGAATCTTTTTGGATCCCAAGTTAACTTTTTTGTAAACTTTAACAAACATTTTAACATGTTAGGTGACATTTTTCATCTTGACCTTTTTTTTTTTTTTTTAATTTATTTCATAATGGTTGACCAATAACCTTGAAAAAATGGCCGACTTAGATAGCTAAGCAATATTTGTTGTTTATCTGTCATTTGACAATCACCTAAGTTTCAATGCCTTAAAAAGTTCATTCAATAACCATCCGGCTTATAGAAATTTGATGACAGAGATAGGATTTAACGTGACTCTTAAAAAATAGCAGAGTTTAACAAGACATTAGTTACATATAAATTTAGTTCGTGAATGATTTTGACGAAATTGTTTTACTTTTCCAACATCACTCTTGTAAACCAAGTTTGCTTTTAAATTTTAATCCTGAGTCTTGCAATTTGATTTTTGAGATTTAAGCTGCAAGTGGCTTTTTGAAGACATTTGCTACTTGATCTTCTGTTTTGCGGTACTTGACTTGAATTTTTCCATCATGAACAAGTTCTCTTGAATAATGATGCCTCATGCGGATGTGTTTTGTCCTCCCGTGTTGAATTGGTTCCTTTGTGATTGAAATTGTGGAATTGTTATTTAAAAAAAAAGGGAAAAAAAAGGGTCAGACAATTGTGTTTGTGCTTTAGACACTCTAGTATTGTCAGACCATACGGCTTGGCAATCAGTAAAAGATGCATTAATATGATAGTGTTTGATACTCGTTATTGGGGCTAAAACTTCTAGATCTAGTATTAATTCATATACAAATTAATTAATGGGTCATGTCAATGTTACTTAGGATAAGCTAAGCAGCATTGCTTGAAAAATCATCCCCGTGTGCATGTGAATTTTACTTAGCATAAGGTAAGTAACTGTCCTTAGTACTCTCTCTCTCTCTCTCTCTCTCTCTCTCTCTCTCTGTGTCGCTCGTCCAGTGCATTTGACGGTCATCAGTTTCCTTCCTATCAGAGGATTGTCTTATATTGATTATTGTTGATGTTCCAGTTGGTAAAGTGCTGCCAGTTGACGGATTGTTACCATTTTCATTACATGATTGATATGCTAGTTGGATGTGGGTATAAGAAGGGCAC
>CAVNYN010037046.1:917-16981 GCA_963692815.1 Nyctanthes arbor-tristis
CCACACCCCCAACAAAAAAAAAGTGTAAAAAAAAAAAAAAAAGGAATACACAAGTCCTCGTATTACTATGTTTATCAACGGACTCAGTGGCACATTATTGTGCTAACCAATTGGTAAGAGAGCAAGACTGATGGACATACACTCAACATGGCTAAACTTTTCAAGTTCGATAATATCAAGGAAAACATTTACAAAAATCATTATTATATACATCAAGATAGATCAAGATAGATAGATGCAGCCAAAAAAATGTAATATTCCCAAATGTATGCAACCAAAAATTCCAAGAGGCAATATAGTATATATCACTAAAAATTTTGGACATGTATGCTAGCCTTTTAACTGCTTGGCTTTGAGCTTTTTGCGTGTTTCATCGACGATGAAGGTGGAAGAGAAAGGTCTTGATTATACACAGGACGGGACTGTTGACCTCAAAGGCCTACCTGTCCTTAGATCAACTACTGGAAAATGGAAAGCTTGTTATTTCATTGTTGGTAAGTCTGGAAAAATTAAATTTTGCAAGTATACAATACCATGCCTGACAAAATACGTAACATAGCCAAACATGTTCATGGTTCAACAAAACTGATGTAAATTTTTATCAGGGTTTAGAATTTTGAACGATGAGCACATGATTTTTGTCACACTCGCGTTCTAGGAATTCATCCCATGCCTGCCTCAGTATAAATTGCAGTTTTTCTTATTTGAAAACTTATGAGATCGGAAGAGCGTGTTCATTACAGGGTATGAAATATTTGAGAGAATGGCATATTACGGGATTTCATCAAACCTAGTAATTTATCTGAAAAACAAACTCCAGGAAGGCACTGTGACATCCTCAAACAATGACACCAACTGGGTTGGTACTGTGTGGATGACACCCCTTTTGGGTGCTTCTATTGCTGACACTTTTCTCGGTCGATATTGGACTTTTACCATTGCATCAGCCATTTACTTTGTTGCACGTCCTTAATCTTGCTCGTTTCTAGTTTTCTATAGCTATATCCCGAGTCATTTATTTCATTGTGTTGTCTGGCATAGTACAACGAACCAAACACATAATGAGATTAAGATTCTTCTACCTTTTAACACGGAATGTGCTTATTGACACTAGCAGTTTCACTACCTGCATTGCGGCCTCCATCTTGTGGGAAGGGAGTAAAGGACGAGGATTGCGATAAACACACCTCAGTTCTGCAAATTGGAGTCTTCTACTGTGCCTTGTACATAATCACACTCGGAACAGGTGGAACAAAGCCCAATATCTCTACCATGGGAGCAGATCAATTTGATGATTTTGAGCCAAAAGAAAGGTTCCAAAAGCTCTCATTCTTCAACTGGTGGATGTTTAGTATATTCCTAGGAACCTTTTTTTCTAACACTTTCCTTGTATACATTCAAGACAATGTGGGTTGGGAAATTGGCTATGGCCTCCCAACACTAGGACTTGGGATATCCATATTCGTCTTCCTTGTGGGTACACGTTATTATAGACATAAGCCACTGTCTGGTAGCCCGTTGACTCAGATGGCTCGGGTGCTAGTAGCCACCATAAGGAAGTGGAAGGTGGTAGTCCCTGACGAACCAAAGGAACTTTATGAGCTGAGTTTGGAAGAGTGCTCCAAACCTGGCCAGTTCAGACTTGATCACAGCCCTTCTCTCAGGTATATATCTTTTCCCCCATTTTCTATTTAGCATGTTTTCAACATCTATGATTCACTGTCATGTCAATTTCTGCAGCCTCCTGGATAAAGCAGCTGTCAAAACAGGGTCGAATTCACCGTGGGTGATATGTCCTGTGACACAAGTCGAACAAACGAAGCAAATGGTAAAAATGATTCCAATCCTGGTTGCAACATTCATACCTAGTACTATGGTAGCACAGATACACACACTTTTTATCAAGCAAGGCACAACCTTGGACAGAAGCATCGGTCCCCATTTCAAAATCCCCCCTGCTTGTCTGACAGCATTTGTGAACATTTTCATGCTCATCAGCCTTGTTTTATATGATCGGTTTTTTGTTCCAATTGCACGAAAATACACAAAGAACCCTAGAGGGATCACTTTGTTGCAGAGGATGGGTATGGGCCTGGTTCTACATATCATTATCATGATCACTGCTTTCTTAGCAGAAAGAAAGCGCCTACGGGTTGCTAGAGAGAGTGAAATCTTCGGGAAAGATGACATTGTTCCTCTTTCAATCTTCATTCTCCTCCCGCAATTTGCTCTTATTGGAATCGCTGATACCTTTGAGGTTGCAAAAATCGAGTTCTTTTACAATCAAGCACCAGAAGGCATGAAAAGTCTCGGAACTGCATATTTTACAACCAGTTTGGGAGTTGGATACTTCTTGAGTAGTTTTCTGCTGTCAACTGTGTTTGATGTTACCAAGAGATATGAATAGGATGGATTCTTGATAACATAAATGTCTCTCATATAGACTATTACTATGCATTTTTTGCTGTCCTAAGCTTTCTCAACTTACTTTTCTTTCTGTTGGTCGCGAATCTTTTTGTTTACAACCCAGAGACAAGTAATGGGAGGGAGTTTCTAGAAGCCATGGATGCTCGAGAAGACAAGGCTACGCGAGGAATGAAAATGACTCCAAAGGACAAAGAAACCTCATTGACATCTTCCTAACTGAAATTTGAACTCATGTACAAAATGGAAATCCGAGTCTTTTTACATATAATTTGCTAAGGTTTTCATCAATCAGATACAAGTTTTTTGTTCATGTTTTCCCTTGAGCTGTCTTCATATGCTTATAATGAACTCCTGCTATAATCAGTACCAGAAAAATAATGCTGCAAACTTACAATAAGAACCAACAAAATGCATCCAAAATTGTGCTCTGCATTAACATTACTATGCTCAAAGGTGAAAAATGAAATGAAACATGTCTAGTAAGCATTTCTTTATATAAGAATCCAGGTTACACTGAAAAGGAGAACAGAAATAAATAATCATTCCTAGGCTACAATAATAAATTAAGACCTTTAATTACTACAGACGATGGGCAGAGGCAGAAGGCAATAACCGAGAAGCAGCTATAGTTTCAAGAATCCACATGTGTGGAATGACAAGAGAACCTGTTTCTGTGCCTATACTGTCTGCTTCTTCAAACCTCCGTTGCAAGGATGAACTTGCTTCTTCTGCAGGACATCCTTCTGGGGTGTCGTGATTATAAACAACAAGAAATGTAGAAATCCCACCGTCGTTATGTCTTTCTGCTATAAGCTGTTCTTTGGTCTCAATAACAGTACCTCCACCAACTGTGACTAAATCTATGAGGTCAATCTTGTAGGCTGGCACAAAACCCCCGCAGAAATAAAACTTATAACCATTAAAAACCTTTGGTGCCTGTGCAACAAATAAAGAAAATTTTAGCACATATAATATCACATAACACACAAGTTCTGTTCTCAAAGAAAATAGTGAACATAGAGCAATATATGAAAAAAAAAATTTTGACGTACATTCTGAAACAATGATACAAAAACATTAGTATATAAGTGATGTAACATTCTTCCAATATTGAGATCCCCATGGTTTGTGGCATCCGTGGGACATGTAATAACCCATAAAATATTTACAATAATTGGAGAAGCAAGAATAACCAAGAAAATATGTTTTCGCGCAATAGTAATCCTTACATTAGTCGATGCTCTAAGTCTGCCATTTCTGGGGCCATCATGACAACCATGATTGTCTGAATTGATTTCATAAGGTTCCTCATTAACAGGATGGTTTGCTTCCAAGCAAGCCTTAACCCCTGAAAATAAAATATCAAAAGTCGCATTATAAAGCATAGACCAGTAAGAGAGACCAAAAAAACCAATAACTAAGCTTCCTGTTCAAAATTTTCTTGGCCTATCCTGGACATAAATCTCTAAGTAATGTCTGAGTTCATGGCATGTCATTAAGTATCAATCAAATGAAAGTCACTTGCAGTTCTTTTGCGGAATCTCCTAATTTGTCTGGAGCAAGTAGGACAGGTAATGCACGCTTTGCTTTAACGGTACCCGGTCGGTAAAGAATGAATCTTTTGTTATACAGACTCCTAGAAAATGACTCTTTCTGCTGGTGACACGATATGGAGCATTCAGATATAGAGCCATAACTCTTGAACTGGAACTCTAGCTATTCTTAGCATGGTATTGGGAAATGCCTTTGCTATTAGTCAGGGTAGCATTAGTTATATGATTGCATATTCATTTATCAGTCAAATCCTTATCATCATTCCAATTTCCGTTACAGTTCATTTATTTACCTTTTTACTCAATGAAATTGCAAAACTAAAATATACAACTAGTGTTCCACTTAAAAAACATAAGAAACAGTATATAAGGCTTACAGTCCACTGTAAGGATCCATCTTCCATTCAAAATTGCCATGAGAACTTTCAATGTTCTACTGCATGCTCCCTTTTCATCTGTGGCCGCAATGACATGAGTAACATTTGGGTTCCAAGACTTGGACACAGTTGCACCAGATATTGTACCAAACTTCATTAGCAGATGCTGAATGCCAGAAATCAAAATAGGACAATTAGATTGCTTCAGAGATTTCACATGGCAGGGTACAGTCAAGAATTCCAAGGAAAACAATCATTAACCAAGAGGAGAAAAGAAAGTTACCTTGTGCCAACATGTTTCTAATTCTAATATGAACAATATTTTAGGAAATGTCAGTATATTTATATCTGGGCAAGTTATGTATTTGGTGAATTTCAGTACTCTCTTTCAGTAGGCATATTAGGGGAAAAACATAAATAACTAATAAGACAGTAACAATTAGGTCCAAATGAAGTCTTTTGGATGTTTACTCTTCATGCCATGTTTTTCTTAACTAAATATAATGTATAACCAGAAGAAAGGGGGAAAGAAAGAAAAGAAAAAAAAAATACTACCTTCTCTTTTGATGACAGAGCAGAACCACACAAAACAATTTCTTTTGGCCCATTAGGGGAGGTCGCCCGAAAGTTCAATTGGTCACGAGAACTGTTTGAAAGACAAGAATCTATGTAAATTAGAAATTACCACTAATGGGTTAGCTCTTGATATGACATATCTAGATCACAGAACTTAAGAAAGAAAAAGCACCACATATTTCTTTTAAATTATCTATTTAAAGCAATGGAACCTTTACAAAATGAGTTTCATACTAAATAACTCCTGTATCTCTGCCACTTCTCGAAGTGAACAAATTTGAAATAAAATAACAGAGTTTGTATATAAAAGATAGAGAATTCTCATTCAATCAGGTAGAAAATCTCCAAAGCAGCTATATTTCTATTGAAGTACCTACTCACAAATAATTGATGAAAATGAGTTCTATATATAGGATGATAAACTTGAAAAACCTACATACCTTTGACGGGATAAGGAATAACTTTCACCACGCTGGTGCTTTTTAGCGCAGGACTTCTCCCTTGGAAATTTTGTAGATTTGTGAACTGGACATAGCATTAGAAAGTCATCCTGCGAATCAGTTTTTTATGCCAAAAAGTAGGTAAGCCAGATAGAAGATTGGACTTAATAAAGGAAAAATAGTAAGTGATGCAAGTTCACTTACACAGTCCCATCTGCAGTCCGGGATTTTTAAGGCACAAGGTACATGAAAACTTCTCCGGCAGGACTTAGCAAAGCAGCCAAGAGCTGCTCCCCTCAGCCCACATATGCTACACTTGAGCTTAGCAGCTCTTGCAAGTTCAGGCTCCAAATTCTTAATTGCTTCTCCAACATAGTATACTTGAGGGGACCTAAAATTAATGAACATATAAGAAGGGGGGAAAAAGCAATGTCCAATATCTTTAATTTTAAATTATTACCCTCATCTGGTGGTACATTTTAGACCTAAGAAATGAAGGTGGCAAAACAAATAAAAAGGACATACACTGGATTTGCTACACTGGATTTGCACTTGTCTAAGTGAAATAATTTAAAAAGGAAAAAGAGAAGGGAAGAATAAAAATAATGTAAACCGGATTTGTATAAGAAGATCCAATTCATTTTCACCATAAAATTGTCATTGTGACTTAATTTAAGATCCACATAATTTATCTTTGCTACGTCATTATTGTATATTATTAGTACGATATCCAGAAACATCATGGAACGACAAGCTGATTCCACAAATGTCTTACCATTCTATGCATTTACTGTGAACAGGAATGGCCTTGGAAACAGTGTTGATGCTTCCTGTCACCTCCTCTCCATCTGCATAATGAAGTAGTGGTCCTGTCCCCTATAAAAACGAAATGGTGAAAATTATCAATTTCTAGAAGTGTACCAAGACAAATGGTAAATAGATAATCTTTTCATCAACATCACACTAACGGTAAAAGGAGTTAGTAATGAGGAAAAAGAAAATACTAATGTAACTTGGGGTGATAATTCAGATCTAGACTTACATTTGTTATTTCAGAAGAATGGCAAAAGGCACAAGGACTGTTATTCACATTCACGTCAGTAAGTGCAGTTGATGGGCTGACAGATCTATCATTTCTAAATTTGGGCTCCTCATTACAGTCAGAAACTGCTAAATTATCAAGATTAGGAACAATCTGTCGACTGCATCCAGTGCTTTGCAGATTTTTTGCTGAAAGTCCATAGTTTAGCTTCTTTTGTCTCTTGACATCCCTTTTATCTACTCCACCAGCAACAGTATCCAAATTATTCCCAACAGATCCCTTGGCTGTATGCTTTTCTGTACTCTGCAGAGTAAAGCTGTAGAAGGTTAGAAACATAATCTGGTAACAAACCAGTTCAGCAGATGTTCAAATTATGTATCACAGTGATTTCATATGATTCCGGTGAGAATTTGAACATGAAATCTATTAACTTCTGCTGCAACTATGAGAAGTCATGAATACTAATATCAAGCTATTGATAAAGCAATTTTTACATGCATTGCATTATGCACACTAAAAGAAGAAATGTAAGTTAGGCATTATGAACCGAGATGATTCATCTGCATATTCTCCAGAATAGTACAGAGATTTGTTTATTTGGCTTTAGTATTTGGTCTCATAAGAATTGAACTATACTAACATCAAAAGCCATGGATTAATTATCAAGAATTGGATATAGAAGCGTACATTAATGCAGAATAAATTGGTTCGTCTTAGTGATGTATAAAGTTATCGGTACAAAATAAGTTGATGCAACCGTTGGAGTAAAGGCTTACAATCAAAGCAGTCAATGGCTATAAACCTGGGATGAGCACAAGATTCAAAAAAAAAGCCACCTGGTTACCTTGGATTAAAGCAATTTGGTACACCCGGTTATAATCCAAATCAAGTGAGGAAAATCTTACCCCATTTCTACTGCCTATATCAGTGCAACCATTTGCATCCTTGGCATCACCAGAGAAGGAAGGAGAACTGCCTGGTGACAAATCTGAAACCTGATTTACGCCTAGTTCTACAGGGCTAAAATTTCCTTTGCAGTCAGAAGACTGTATAGGAGACACCTGGTCACCACCATCTTCCAAAACTATTCCACATCCACCTTTCTTATCAAAGTCCACATTCCAACCATTGCTTGTTTTCTTAGGTGAATCAACTCCATCTTGAACACAATTCACAAGTGAAACGTCAGACTGTTTATTTCTCTCTCGAGGTGCAGTTTCATTGGCTTTCCTTCTCAGTTGGATATTGGAAGTTAAAACTGAAACTGGGGAATGATCAAATTGCTTTCCAGATTCTAGAGTCATTCAAGAATCAAATGAAGAAATGTCAAATGCAATCATGAACGTGAGAATCATTTACTTACAAGAATTATATACATTATAGGCGTTCTCAGTGTAATTACCAGAATAGAAGAGTGGGAAAATAGTAGAATTAAAAGTTGCATCCAGGCTTCGGAAAATGGCTATGATGTTCTCCATAAAAGAAGCAGGTCTCCTCTCTGTAAAATTGAATCCATTGAATGTCGGAAGTTTCACCAATATAAAATAAATGAATTTAAACTTTAATTTCCCCCTTGAGTAATCTGAAATTGACAGAATTCACGCTGTGCAAAGCCATTTTAATTAAAATATTTTTTCCCCAAACAAGGACTTTAAATCTTGTTTCTAATCCCGTAACATTGGTCGCGTAGGCACAACTTAACACTCAGAAAAAGAATAAAGGATTATGAAAGTAAAAGAATGCATAACAGTGAAAAAAAAATTGAAACCCCCGGGAGAATCTGAAGGTATATGATCATTAAATTTTAATAAACAAAACTATGAATTTTTTAAAACTAAGAGAAATAATTACTCGGGGGAAAATAATGTACCTTGATCAGTAAAATGATTTTGACAGGCGGGGCAGTCAGATCCATATTGGCTAGACATTGGAATGCACAATCTTCAGAAACATAAACAAACAACCAAATCAAGAAAAAGAGAAACCATGAACCGCAGTGGAAAAACTGAAAAGCGGAGAAGCTTACTTGCAGAAAATGTGGTTGCAGGGAAGCAAAATGGGCTTATTTAACAAGTTCAGACTGCAAAATCAACAAGCAGAAACCATTATACAAAACCCTTTAAACATTCAAACCTAGGACCAGAAAAAAGTGCAAATCATGAATATACCAGAGGGGGCATTTGAGCTCAAGACCAAGGTTTTGGAGATGAAAAGCCCATGGATTCAGCAAAGATCCCATCTTCTGAGTTTCCAACATTGATTTCTTTAATTAGGTTTTGAGGATTTAGCTGTTTACAGGATTCTCGAGACTGCAATCTTCTTGTGAAGCAAAGTTCTCTGCTGTATGTAATATGTAATGTCGAAGGAAAATGGACTTACGGTCGTGATTCACTGTGGGTAGCATCCAACGGTGGATTGAATTCGTGAATTTTCAAACTTGGCGCGACCCCATCACTTTTGGCGGGTTTGCCCGGGAATTTGACTCCCGCATAGAAAATGTTGTACGCATATATGTATGAAATGAAATTAAACAAAAATAAAGGACAAGAAATTTAGCTCTTGTTTGATACTCTTTAACAAAACATATTATAATCTCATTTATCACTGATTTGATTATTGATTTGACAATTACTTATTTATAACCACAAATTTCAAACTTTTATTAAATCTACATCACTCATTTCACCTCTTTATAATTTCTCTTTATAAATCAACTACCATAAATTGAATCAAACATCCCCTTAATTGCTCCACATAATTACTTTTGACCCTGAAATTTTTTTCTTTTCTTTTTTTTTTTTTAAATCATACTTTTTTATATAAAAAAATTAAAAAAAAAAATTGATCCCGGATATTTTTGTTACGTTGGATCCAAATTTGTGGTATGAATGAATGTAACGAGTTGTCAACTAGTATTCCGAGATGTCTATTGAGCATACGTTTTTCTTTGCACTTCAATTATCAAAGTTCTAGCATTCACCACAGATACAAACAAATGAATATAGCAAAGGGGAAACTATACATGCATAAGAAACTCCTTGTATAATTACATATATAAAATAACATAATTCTCATTTGAAAGTCTTGCTTTTTTACCAATCAACTAACACAATAACATGTCATCACCCTGTGTGTAACAATAAAGAGAGGACATGTGACAATAATGAGGGGGGTGTGTGTGTTTTTTTATTAGTTGACTAGTAAAATAATGTACCAACGGACTGGTAAGAGATCTTTTTCACCTCAATTAAAGTAAGATAACTTGTTGAGAAAATGTATGGTACACATTTTGGCCTCATGCATTCTATGAGCTTGCTTCATTATCCAAAGTTATTGGCACGGTTTGGGTAGACTTGCTTGGTCGAGCCCTCAATTGCTTGGTGCAATTCCTTCTCAGTCTCTCTAATTTCTGTATTGTAAACAAAGAGCTTTGCAACCAAGAGAAAGTAGAGTAAGTTAAGAAAGCTCAGGACAGCCAAAAATGCATAATAGTAGTCTAAACGAGACACATTGAGGTTGTCCAAAATCCACCCTTTCCCATGTTTCTTGGTAATATCAGACACTGTAGACAGCAAAAAGCTACTCAAGAAGTAACCAACTCCAAAGCTCGTCGTAAAATAGGCAGTTCCAAGGCTTTTCATGCCTTCTGGTGCTTGATCATAAAAGAATTCAATCTTCGCAACTTCTACGAAGTTATCAGCTATCCCGGTTAGAGCAAACTGCGGGAGAAGAATGAAGATCGAAAGAGGAACAATTCGACCCTTCTCAAAGATTTTGTTTTCTTTAGCAACGCTTAGGCGTTTTCTTTCGGCTAAACAAGCTGTTACCATAATTATGACATGTAACACAAGGCCAATTCCCATCCTTTGCAGCAAGGTGATCCCTCTTGGATTCTTGGTGAATTTTCTTATGAAGGGAACGAAAAACCGGTCATATAGTACAATGCTGATCAGCATGAAAATGGTCACGAATGCTGTTAGACTTGCCGGAGGGATCTTGAAATGGGGACCGATGCTTCTTACTAAAGTTGTGCCTTGCTTGATAAACAGAGTGTTCGTCTGAGCGAACATTATGGCAGGTACGAAAGTTGAGAGCAAAATGGGAACCATTTTTATCATCTGTTTGGTTTGTTCAACTTGTGTCACTGGACATAACTTCCACGGCGAATTTTGTGCTGTCTGAACTGCTGCTTTATCCAGGAGGCTACAAGAAGTAAAATGATAATAGTACTTGAAATTAGTAATTTACAATGTTGAAAAAGACTAAGAATGGAGAAAATGTGCACCTGAGAGAAGGGGTGTGATCAATTCTATACTGGCCAGGATTAGAATACTCTTCTAAGCTCAGCTCATAAAGCTCCTTGGGATCCTCGGGGATGATAACCTTCCATTTCCGAACAGTGGCTACCAGCACCCTAGCCATCCGAGTCAGCGGGCTACCTGATGGGGGCTTATGCCTATAATAAGGTGTACCCACAATGAAGACAAGTATCGATACTGTGAGACCGATGGTTGGAAGACCGTACCCAAGTTTCCACCCGACCCTATCTTGAATGTATATAAGGAAAGTGTTGGAGAAAAGGGTTCCAAGGAAAATACTAAACATCCACCAGTTGAAGAATGAGAGCTTATGGAACCTTTCTTTTGGTTCAAAATCATCAAATTGATCTGCCCCCATTGTGGAGATATTCGGCTTTGTTCCGCCTGTTCCGATTGCAATTATGTACAAGGCGCAGTAGAAAACACCGATTTGTAACGCTGAGGCGCTTTTATTACAATCCGCCGCCTTTACTTCTTTCTCACAGGACGGAGGCCTCAATGAAGGCAATGATACTGCTAATGTCAATAAGCACATCCCCTGTTACAAAAATAAGTTAGTATGATAAAGATTTGATTTTGTTTTGCATAAACCGAATTGGAGAATACTAAAGAGGGTACCCGTACCACGAGGTATATGGCTGATGCACCGATAAAAGTCCAGTATCGACCAAGAAAAGTGTCAGCAATATAAGCACCCAAAAGTGGTGTCAACCATACAGTACCAACCCAGTTGGTAACATTGTTAGAGGATTTGACAGTGCCTTCATGAAGCTCTTGTGTCAGATAAATTATTAAGCTTGATGCAATCCCATAATATGCCATTCTCTCAAATATTTCATACCCTGTAATAATAAAACCATTCGAAGTTTTACATACTCAGGATGAAAATCGGCTATTATGTAAGCTGCAGCCCGCAAGAAGTAAGAAAACCAGTGTTTCTTTTAGCTTACCAGCAATGAAATAACAAGCTTTCCATTTGCCAGTCTTTGATCTAATTACAGGCCTGCCTTTCAGATCAACAGTCCCATCCTGTGTGAAATCAGTACCTTTCTCTTCCACCTTCATTTTGGACATGTTACTGAGAAAGAACATGCAAAAGTTGAAAGCCAAAGGCAATTTAAATAGTCGTCAGCACGTCTTTGACCCCTACCACAAGACTTGAACTCAGAACCTCTGATCCCTTTTAAGGCAAAATTCCGAGACCACGTGCTTTTGTCTTTATATTCATGCATTGGCATACATACATAAATTTATCTGAATGTCTCTATCTGTGTGTGTATTGTAATTTTCTTCAAGTTTTCCTTGATAATATCGAAATTGAGGAAGGGTAGACATGCTCAATAGACAAGTTTGAGGCTTTTCTTTACTTTGTTGTTTGAGGCTTGCTTTTACTTTGTTGGTTTATACTTCAAAAATGAAAAACAGTTTAAAAGTTTTAGGAGGTGTTTGATTCTCTTTTTCAAAATACATTATAATCTCACCTATCACTGATTTGATCACTGATATGATAAGTGTGCTCTTCCGATCTCACAAATTTCAAACTTCCATTAAATTTACACCTCTCATTTCACCTCATTATAATTTCTTTTTATAAGTCAATATAAATAATGAGAATCAAACAACCATTTAATCTATCTGTAGTTTTCATAGTGCATCAGTTGTATGTATAGTTGATTCCTCATATTTTGGGTCTGTATCGATAAGAAAATAACGTCGATGTCTTATACAAGGCCACTTGTCAACCAATAAAATATATACAATGTCAAATGTATAATACAAATAATTACGTGCAAAGATAGAGACAAATAAAATTTTCAAATATAAACCTATGTTTTAATTTGTTGGTGCAACTGCAAATAGTTATGCTGCCGACTGGTGGTAAATGAAGCAAGCAGAAAATGACAATAAAAATGCAGCCATATTATGCAATTAACAACTTTTAAAGTCGCTTTTATTGTTGTGACCTTTGCATTTGCAAGCGTATCTAGATTCTAGAATATGCATACATACATTTGCATTAGCCTCCAATAATAATAATCAAGAAAATCAAATCTTATTATGGACGAATTTAGAGTAGACTTTTTGTATCTCTTTCTGACATTTCGCACGTTATATCAGTACAAGTATACAGTGAAGATCAATGCAAATGCATGATTCTCCAAAAACATTATTTAACATAATACATTTTTTTAGTAAATTCGTGGTCAGTTAAATATAACCGCCATTGATAAAATTCAGTACGCCCGATAGATGATCCAACTTGTATGCGGGAACAATGCTTGTTAATATACCATCTAAATAGTGTGAGATAGCGATGAATTTTTGTTTCATTTATAATTTATATTAAGCAAGACATATCTTTTGCATGTTAGCTTCATCTAAAACCCATGCACCGAAAAAAAGGCAAAGAATACTTTGAACCCAAAAATTGCGAAAACTTAGGCACTTGTCATTCAGTTAGTTTTAATCAAATATTCTTAAGAATGTTTTTGGTGCTCGCAATGCAAGTTGCAACAGGATTCAGATCAGATACTTCAATGTCACATAGCAATAAGTAATAACTGAAAAATAGAATGATATGAGGGTTTAAAAAAAAATAGTTAAATTGGGACTGCAGCTAGATCGTCTTCCACCTTGTTATCAGCGCATCGCTTGGGAAGAAGTAGCTGAACTCGCAAATGCAAAATCTGCCATATCAACAGGAAAAAGGATCAAAATTACTAGCAACAAAAAAGTTAAGGAGGTAATGTTTTCTGCTAAAAAAGGGGGTCATAGATGATAAATCTACCATGTGAAATTCAAAGGTAAGAGTGCTCAAAAGAAGAGCAAGGAAATCAAAGGACAGCCTACAACTGAAAACCCTCAAACCTGAAACAATGAGAATTTATAAAAAGCACGAACTGTAGTTCAGTTGAGAATGTAAATATACCTCTTCTTTGAGTAAAGGCGGAAGACCCTCAAGTGAAACTAAGCTTGACATCTCCTGCAAAGCATCATTGTCTTTGATACCTGCCCATGTTTGTGGCGGCAATGCCAGTAAAAGTGCTGTCATAAGACTCAAGACATCACTGCTTGCTGGGTGCATTCCTGAATAACCACAGGAGCCAGAAACTCCCCTAATAACCTCGTCACCATTAGCCTTGTAGCATCTTACATCTGTCTCCCAAGAGCAAAACCTGTTAGACATGCCAGCTTTCCCACCCAAAAATCCAGCCCCTTGGCAGCAAACACTTTCAGCAATATCATTGCCATCTTCGTTGTCAATAATCATTTTATTCTCACAGACATTTTTCTCTGAAGATACAACATCTGCCACAAGCTTGTAAAGACCAGTCTCCTGTACTTGTTTCAGGATATCATCCTGAAAAGGGGACAGCCATAGTGTTATTATATGGAAAGAGAAAGATACAGGTGTATGAAATTGTGGATACAAGTAGTTACTCTTTCCTTTTAGGTTACTTAGGTCTCTACCTTATTAGAAAGCCTTCCTTTCTCCTCTTGGCTTTTGAATTCATCAGGATCTGCTTGTCTGCAGAACTCTGCCACCCACTTAACGAACTCATCAAAATCTAATGGGATAGATGTGAAAATAGTAGATATGATATGTTTTACACCATTCACAGTGTCTGAACCTAACATCACTGGAACATCATCCATCAAGTACCGAGCTGTACAGACCCAACTCTCATGTTTGCAGCTCTGTCAAAAGAATCAAGGTAGGAACTAAAGAAGCTGCCAAACGGCAAATAGTTTCAACCTGACAAAGCTTGAGCCTAGGACCATGTTGAACTAATTGATCTAAAATCTAAAGCTGCTGTAGAAGGTCATACGAGTAGAAAAAGTAAAAATCAAATATCCTAAAATCAAAAAATAAAAAAAAATCCAAAATATTGGGTAAAACAATATATGTGTTTCACGGTCAATGTGCAAAAGTGCTTTTCCAATCCTCACCTTATTCAGGACTTCAATTGAAAATATGCTAAACCTACTTGTAGCCTTGTTGGTCTTTGAAATTGTATTGAGTCCCTACTTAAATCTCTGTAAAAGTTTCACTTTCAATTTACTAAGAGTGACAATATAACATTTGAGAGAGAGAGAGAGAGAGAGAGAGAGAGAATGCTATACTATTTTTAATGTGGTTTGTCCTAAATTCTGTGTGATTGCTTTGATTCTCAGTCTTGTTTTTGTTACCCATGTTGATGCCATTGCTTCATTTCGTATTCAAGCAACCATCTTATCAATGAGTACCGTGAAAAAGGAAATTAAGTTTCCTGTTTCTTCAGTAATGAAAAACCGGTTATTAGGATCATACCAGGCTATAAAGCAATGATGGTTCTGTCTGACGTCTAGATACAACCATGAAACTGAAATCATCAAATCTGAACTTTAAAGGAAAATGTAGATGGGTAATAAATGAAAAGAAATGTTTGCTCGAGTCAGATAGAGCAGCTAACTTCTGGTTTCTAACATAAAAATCATAACGTCACACCCTAAGGATAAAGCAAAAATGCAGTAAGCGTGAGAACAAAGTATGCATTTGGAAAATTTGGGTGCAGTTTGCAGGTGAATTGCAGATTTTATCAGTCATTTCCACAATCTATTTCTGCATACAAATAGGCAAGATATGAAGTAACAGCAAACCTGAAAAAAATGTTTTGATTAATCTTGCGTCACTTATTACCCCCGTAATCAAACTCAAATAAGGCGCATGCCTTGAGCAACGCTAAGTGCAAGCTAGCTTCACAGCAGCTGATGCACATGATCCTTAGTTTTGCTCTTTCTGGATGTTCTTTTACCTGGCTGATTTCTTAGATGCTTGTAGTTTATTACATTATAACTTTGTTAAGTCTTATGCCTCGAAGAGACATGAGGCTCCAGCCTTGTCTCAAGGAGGAAGGGAGGGGAAGAAAATCTAAATGCAGCCCTTATAGTAGTCTTTGTTACATGATGAATAAGGTGGAAGTTTTAATAGTCAGAAAAAGGTCATCTAGTGCAGAATTATTTATGTAAAATATGCTTCAGCATCTTATTTGCTATACATTCATCCATTTTTTAAGACAGACTCTATAAATAGATAGCATATACCGGTTACTTACATCATATGCTTGTCCAAGACAAACAATATACAGCTAAGGGGGGAAAAGAGAAAAAGGTTGAGAAATCCATTCATCATACCCTCTGCGCAGTCCAGTTGCTCGAACTACAGTATCCATGGCTTTCCAAAGAACAGTAAGTGGAACCCAGTGAGGAGGATATTTGAACCTTGCAACATCTAGAATCAGTGCCATATCCGTTCCAGCATGATATCCACCAATGGGTGAAAAGTGACC
>CAVNYN010037121.1:688-13771 GCA_963692815.1 Nyctanthes arbor-tristis
TTTTTTTTGTGTTGATCACTAATAGTATTTTTTGAATATTTTCCCCTACAAATTTAGTTATACATAATTGGCATTTGCACTAAATTCTTTCACTTTTTTTATACAATTAGGAAAATATTCAAGTACTTTAGATGTACGCTTCCAATCAAGATCCTACATGTACGATTTGAGGCCCCATATGTGAGTTCCTAATTAGTCTAAGTCTGAAGTAATTTGGGAGTACCTAATTTTTTCATACAATTATTAGGGAACTTTAAAAAGGCTATAAATTTGAACTTAGGATTTTAAATTAAATCTCAACTAAACCAAACAAGCCCTTCATACACAGCGAAGAAATAACAATTGACTTTTTGCACCCCGGATACGATATAAATGTTATAATATTTGTAATGAATGAATTGTTAAATTAAAATAATAATTAGATTATTAATTAAATAAAGTTTGTGTGCTAGGTCTTGGACCTGCCATTACCAAGCATCCTTTAATGGCTCGAAGTCAAATAATGAGTTTGCTTGTAAAAGTTGTTTCCTGTCCAAAAGTCCAACTACTATGCCTTCTACTTTTCTTACAAATTTATCATCCGGTTAATAAACACACCAAGGAATCATGCGTTTGACCAAGATATTCAAATTTATAATAATAAGTAAATACTACCACTATCTTTTTAAATAAACCCACTCTTTAATTGTAAAAATAAAGGTGCGTATATTTTTAATTTTTTGAGAATTAATTATGAGAAAAAATATATTTTCTGAGAGATATATATGTGAAAGATTTTTTTTTTAGGAAAAAAATAATCTTTCACATATGTTAAAGATTATTTTAATATATGTATGCAGTTAAAATTTTGAATGAAAATTTATTTTCAAATGATTAAAATCAAAAGACACATGTTTTGATGGTAAAGTAGAAACGATTTTAGAATAAATAACTTTACTAAAAGTGAATAAGATTTTACCGGCATAATTTGTACCGGGCGCCAAAATTACTAAACAACGCGTGAAATCATCGCATTTCTTGTGCTGTAATTCAAACAAGTGTCGCATTTTGTTTATGTCGACTAGCATCTATTCCTACGATTTTAAACTCATGACTATATAGTCATGTACAACATTTCTTCGGCCACATAGATACTCTGGCCATCTAATAATGTAATTGCTTGTGTATGAAATTTATCATGTTGTGTCTTAAATTTGGTGTAGTTTAAATGAACAAAACATATTCCCAAATTTTAAAGGTGGTTCATTATCATTTTTTTTAATTGCAATAGAAAAATTATAATATAATATTACAAACGGTGAAAATATTTGATTATAATTAAGCAACTAATTCTCACCCGTGCGTTGCACAAGAAGAATACATATCAAATTATTTAAAAAATAAATAATATGAAATTTTATATTTTTTTTATATGGTGAAATTTTATAAGGTTACGTTATCCAAAAAAGAATAATTAATTTTTAACATCAACCAAATATTAATATAATTTTTTCTCTTCATCTTAAAGTAATTATAGTTTACAACAAATTTTAACCTAATTGTTATCGGTAATGCAAATAAATATCATTTTTTGTACTAATTTAGATAAAATGGCATAGTATGAAATAATTGCTAGTTAGGCGGCTACAAGTACTGTGAAAATATTTCTTATTCGAAACTAATAACTCATATAGCATTAAGATTATATAAATTAATAATACATAAAAGTAATCATATATAAAATAGTCGTAATTATTAATATTTATTTATACCGGGAAAAATTAAGAAAAAATTTACAATTATAATTATCAATTAACCTAAACTAACTATATATATTTAAATTTTATTAATTATGAAATACAAATTTCAAAACAACTGGATGATCAAATTTATCTATAATTTAAAAAATTAAATGATGATAATTATCTATTAGTTATTAAATTTAATAGTGAATCTTATTTCAAAATGGTGAATGAATAAGGCAAAAATGATTAAAAAAAACTTTTAAAAATTGAAAAATTTAGAATACCAAAATAAGTTACTGTAATATAAAACAAAATGTCTAAAAAGACCATATTAATATATTTTTTGGCGGAAAACTTAATTAATATATAGATTGTAATATTAAGTATTGTTGACGTTAAGTTCTAGTTTTGACTCAACAAACGAAAGTTGTTTACGCGGAAAATTTGTATTTGAATTAACTTGAGCGATCAATGCGTGAGTTTGAGGGATTCGGTGAATTTATGAATGAGAGTTAAGAAGAGTAAACTCGGAGAGACATAGATTTTGTTGAAGTGGGAAGAATTAATACATGAGACATTTCTCCTTCTATTTATAGTATTCATTTTGGATGAATAATGATTACAAGCGTTTAATGTTTAGCCAATGAAAGACTTTACAAGTACGATCGGTCAGAGCTTAAGTGTCAACCTTTTTTTTTTTTTTTTTTACTAATTGCTTGCTAAATGTCTGCATGGGAAAGACAAATATCGAATTTACAATTAATGTTATAGTCTCATCAGTCCTAAATGATAAGATTTGCAAGTGGGCATGCAAATTTCCTTCCACCTGGAGTCATTCGATGTAACATCCTAAAAATTCCTACAAATTAAGGTAAGCAACAAAATTGTTATTTTGAAAGAATTACTTGAATATCATTATAAGATTTCTTGAAAATTAAAAGATTGGTATTCAATTGACGTTAAAGAAAGAATTTGGTTCCTAATTGACATAAACTAAAGTGTAGTGACTTAATTGACATAAATCGAAGTTCGATGACTTAATTGAAGGACGAGACCAAGCACAATGATTTCCCAGACAATTTTCCGCCAAGTGTACGGTATATGTCGCGCCACGTGTCAAGATGTGATTGACAGAACTCAAATTTTATTAGAAACAATTAAATTCCAACTATTATAAAAAGGGCCTGTGGGTCCTCAAGTTCCCAAAGACCCCAAACCATTCCCTTTCCCTCCAATAACCTCCCAAATTCGTCCAAAGTCATGGAAGGAAGAAAATCTACCCTAAAAACTCATCATAAAACTTATTTATCCTTTGAAAAGGGTCCATTATCATATATGGAAGGATTATAGCTTGAAAAATAGCTTTAATCAAGGTTTTAATAACGTTTTCTACTTGATATTATTCAAAGAAAATTTGAGGTAAGTAACCGATATTTTGATTATCTTTCTTCATTCATGAAGTTTTTATAAGCGAGTAACCGATATTTTGATTCTCCGATATTTTGATTCTCTTTCTTTATTCATGAAGTTTTCATAAGCGAATAACCGATATTTTGATTCTCTTTCTTCATTCCTAAAGTTTTCATAAGTGAGTAACGGTACTTTGATTCTCCTTCTTTTATTTCTTTATGTTTTCATAAAAATATACTTGAATTCTTGATGCATTATCATGAAAAGAACGATTGGTTTACTGCATTTGTATCGCTAGTTAATGCTCTACTCGTTCTGAATTACTCTATGAAACATGACTTTACTATGTGATATTGGTCATTTTGGCTATGTGATAATCTACGGCCTTGCTGTATGGTCTTGGCCAATTTGAATCTTTGTGGCCTTGCTGTGTGATCTTGGCCAATCTGAATCTCTGTGGCCTTATTGTGTAGTCTTGGCCAATCATGTACGCACCATGGGTAGTAGTTTAACTAGTGATATGGCCCTTTTGTGCATTCAATGGCTTTGTGCATCCAAAGGTTTTGTGAAAGATCGGAAGAGCACACGTCTGAAAATGCGTTTTATTATAGGAAAGTGAATCAAGATATTTTTATATGAAAGTGAATCAAGATATTTGGTTATTCACTGAGTAGTTTTTACTCATTTCCTTTTTCCTACAACCCTGTAGGTATTAGATTAAGAAGCTATGTGGTCGAATCGTCCCAAGACGGAAGGGATACATGTATGTGATTGAGACTTCGGTATGTGTGGCCGAGATTTCGTTGTGGGTAGCCCACAGAATATTTAATCATCAGAGTACGCAGCGAAAGCGCCTCGATATTCTGAACTGTATTTGTATCCATTTTTAACCGTTAAAGGCTTCCGCTACTGTTTGAAATCCCGTTCGTGACATTCGAGGTCCGCCTAATAAGACCTTGCGAGCTAGATGGTAGGAGCCATGGGTTGATTCTTGACTGCCAGGTCATTAAATCGTTGAGTACAGCAAGTCATGCGGACCTTACTACAAAGTTCTATTGACCTATTAACCTTACGACCACACGTACTAATATAAGTAATATATTTTATATTAATTAATAAAATAGGAGGACGGGAACAAACATCAATTATGAGTCATGTAACTTATTTACAATTATGATGCTTACCTGTCAATTATGATGACCAATTATTGTCAATTACATGTACGATATAATACAAGTAATAATGATTTTGTAATTCATGACATGAAATAATTATATATAAAACAAATATCTCTATAATAATAAACAAATAATAATTCTATCAATACTACAAAAGTAAAAGGCGAAAATAGTCACGATTATAAACCGACTCGGCGACTTGGCAGCTTCACACGAGCACTCAAGGCTCATGAATGAAAAGTAGTGCTCGTGCACAACATCGTTGAAGTCGGTGAGTTAATGTGGGCAAGCTTTTAGTTTTCTTTTCACACTTGTTTGAAACTTTGAAGCTCATTCTTTCATGAATGGAAGAAAGAAAGAAAGAAAGAAAGAGCTCCCTCCGTGGCTCCATCCCTGTCGATTTACAATTGATGGGCTATATTTTACAACATGATTGGGCAATTGCCCGTGCCTCCTATGAGTAAGCTAATTTTACAATCATATTGAATTTAATTTAGAGCACCAAATGCCAATGAAATCTAGTCCATTTGGTTAGGGAGTTAAGTTGAGTTAATAGGACGATTCTCCTATATAGGGTATTTTCTACATTTTATTGTAGTGTTTATTCTCACTATATGTGGGTTTGTATTGTTGATTTTTTTGACGATGTTTCAATATGATAAATATCTATGCGCATTTATGCTGCTATGATGCAGATTTCGTAATTGTAATTAAAAAAAAAAATATTAGAGAACCAAATAGTAGATTTTCACTTTGTATTGATTGCAATAATCTATTTACTTTGAAATCGGTCATCAATAAGTCATAACTTGAAAATACAATAATTATTACTAGCTTTTCTTAGTGCTCAATTCCTATAATTTTTTTTTTTCATTTTTTCTTTCTTTTTTTATTATGTTTTTTAATACAAGGGGAGACATGGAAGGGAAGGGAAGGGATGGGATATGTATTTGGTTAGGACCGGTCTCTTAATCATCCGGAAAATTGAGTGACCAACCAATGCAAGACAATTCGAACCACATTTTTTCTTTAATTTTTTGTATAAGAATTTTAATTTTTTTTCTTTTCAAGCATATGCCAAAAAAAAAAAAAGAGAAAGTATTTTCTCATTTTAAATCATTTTCTCCTCCTCAACATTAAGTTTCTAGTTCTGGCATTTAATATTGACATATCACCTTTACAAGATTAGCATTTATTAGAAAGTACCAAAACATCGTTCCATATAATACATTATCAGTGTCTTTAAAGTTTAAAACATGAACGTAAACTTACAATGACACTTGTCATTTATAAAATAGTTATGACTGAAGTTCTAATAAATTTCTTGATGTCTAGATAAATACAAATTCAGTTTGATTTATTGAATGATGACTGCTATACTTAATAAACACTGTAGTCTTTACATCATGGGAGTAGTTAGGTTTTGTCCTTTGGCTTTGGACTATATTGAGAGTAAGATTATTTCTACTCTCTCTCTCTCTCTCTATATATATATATATTTTTTTTTTTTTTTTGGAAAAGAACAAACTAATTCATTTAAATGTACCTAATCCAAGTTGGGGATCATGGGATTCTTCCTATTAAAAATAATTGTTTTATTAATAAAATTTTGGTCAATTAACATATAAATGTCAAATGAGATGAGATCTATCCTGCTATTTGCTTGTCCTTCTTAATTTTTTCATTATTGATTTGTTTATTTATTTTTGAACATTACAAAAAGAACTATAATTTTTTGTTTATTAGAGCTGCAATTATTATATTCTAAAATTAAAATTAGTCAAGTTAATAGTAATCACATCCATGCATTTCAAATAAAGAAATCCATGTGTATCTATCACACGAGTTTTTACTACTCATTTTTGCTTATTTATTTTTGTATAAATGTAAAGCGGGTTTTCTCAAGGTATATTAATATGTTATTATAGATTAACCAAATAATTTTCAATGTTGACAAAATAACATTATACAAGTTCACAATTTTAAGGTTTGCAAAAAATAAAAAATTAAAAAAAAATCACAGTTTTAAGCGCAAAATATTCTCAAAAACCAAATAGAGATCTAGCTTGATTTCATTTTATTTTTGGATGAATTTTACATATGGTCCCCAACATCTACATAGCGTTTCTATTAGGTTTTCAAACTTTTTTAATCCCATAGGTCCCAACTTTTCATAATTCACACACAAGGTCCCTAATTATTTTCCTTTATACTCGCAACTCTTGATAAAAGTAAAAAGAATTCAAAAAAATAAAAAAGAAAAAAAATATCTTCCTCACCCAGTCACTATACCTACACAGTTACCCACACAAACTTAATAGTAAATGACTTCAGACAATAATTTCTAGTAGTAAAAGAGGGAAACTCATTTTGTTTCATGTTCATCTATTGCTATCGGATTGGAAAAAAGGTCCCCCCCCCAAAAAAAAAAGGAAGCCATTGGCGCTTGTCATTTTCAGTCACGCTGGATCGGGTTGGATGGGTAGCAAAAATTATTTTCGTTTTTATTTATTAATTTTTATTATTTTCCTTTTTATTTATCATTAATATTTTCTTTCTTACCTATTTGTCAATTATAACTCAGTAGTAAATAATAAATTCTAATAGTCATTTCTAACAGTAAAAGAGGAGACCCTATTTTGATGCACGCTTCTCCACTATTGTCGGAATGGTAGGGGAAAAAAAGGCCCCGCCACCCCCCGAAGCTACGGATAGTTGTTATTTTCAATCATGTTAAGGGGTAGATGTGGGATGAATGAGAAAAATTTATTATTATTTTTACTATTTTTCATTTTTTTTGTTTTTATTTAAAGAGTGAGGGTATAAATGTTATAACGGATCTTATATGTGAATTTATGAAATATTGGAGACTCACAATGTTAAAAAAGAGTAGAGACTCAACTGGTATAAAGCGTAAAAGTTAGATGTCATATGTGAAATTAAGCCTTTATCTTTTTCCTTTCTTAAACTTCAATTTTCTATAGAGCCCACACAGTTGTGTTTACGGAGCCCGCGTCTTTACATGATAGAAGGACAAGCGATAAGCCCAGATTTTGTATAAGTTGAGAAAAGTGATACACACGAGAGCTCTGTAACGGTGTTGACTCTCTAGAAGAATTGCTCTTGAACTAATCAATCAATTCCACACGGAAGACGAGCAGAGTATGATTTTTCAAATTAAAAAAAAAAAAAGAAAATTAATAGTCAAACGCATAGCTTGTAAATCAAATCAAAGCAAGAAAAAGGAAAAAAAAAAAGGTATGGAATAAATACTCAAATTCTCCTCTTATTCTCTTGCTTCAACTTGACACGACTACTTGTGAAAAATTCCAAATTGACTGTAAATTAGAAATTTTCTTAAATTTGACGGTTCCTTATATTGTAGGATTTCTCTGGTAATCTTGTTTTCTAGAGAGGGAATCATGTCAGATACAAAGTCTACTATCAAATCTTCCACACTAAACGGTTGTTATCAAGAATAATTTTATTCCAATTTCCATGAATTGTCAATTTGGGCTTTACCAAATAGCCTACCACCAAATTCCCAAGTTTACCAGGTCAATTATCTGACTCATCATTTGGATGTGATGTTCCACATTTCTAATTCTAAATTAAATAATTGAAATTTTTCTTTTTCTTGGTGGCCAATCGGAGAATTAAAATAACGACTATCTCATTAATGTTCAGTTTTATTATTATTTTTTATTTTTATTTAAAAAACAGAAACAAGTGGTTTAAAATGATTATTACTTGTTCCAATGGATAAAAATGATTCACTCAATTTTTATTTGAAAACAAAATTAGAAAATCTTGTAAAGTTTAAAAAAAAATCCTCTTTCACAAAATATCATAGTTCTTTATTTTGCACCCTAGGGCCGTGTGATGCATGAATACTGCTCGGTGTGACAATTGATTATTTGTCCAAGTCTCCTTTTTTTTTTTTTGGTTGCCAGTGTCTAATTCGTCAAATCTATCTAACAATATACAAAAGTTTA
Source organism: Nyctanthes arbor-tristis (assembly GCA_963692815.1). Classification (NCBI taxonomy): domain Eukaryota; kingdom Viridiplantae; phylum Streptophyta; class Magnoliopsida; order Lamiales; family Oleaceae; genus Nyctanthes; species Nyctanthes arbor-tristis. Next base: position 8,996 of record CAVNYN010037121.1, read on the forward strand.
GTCTTTAATTAAATTAAAAATAATAAAATAAAGAAATGAATCACCCGGTTATGGACTTTTATTACTTTAGAGCCCAATAACCTTACTTTACAAAACTTTGAAACTGGACCAGTTCCATTTTAGAATGATGAAAGCAGGTAGGTAATGCGACTTTTGCTTTGTGCTATGTATTCTTTTTTTTTTTTTTTTTTTAACTTTTTCTACCTTCGATTTGATGTTAGCTCAATATTATTCAAAACTTCTCATCTATTTCTAATCAAGACAAAAAATAACTAACTTTTTTAGTATATTTTGCAAGCAAATCTATATATGCATAACTAAGAGGTGAAATGAAGTTTGTTTATAAAAATAATTATCAAAAATAATTACGCAACCTTTATTTAACACTAATTACGTGTATGAGGAGCCTGTTAAGTGTAAAGAGGCAAAATATAGAAGACCGTGAGAGATGGAGGAAGCATGGGACAATAAACATGAAGATTGAACATTGAGGAATGATGCAAGAATAAAGAATTGATTGAAGGCCAACATAAAATAGTAACACAAAGTACGTGAACAAGGTGAAGATAAATTATTTAAATAGAGTAGAAGTCTATAGTTATTTACAAACTTATGTATGTAAATAAATTTAAAAAAAGAATTACACTTTGACGATTATTATGCAAAGTTTTGTTAAATTAACAATATCACATTAAAAACAGGTATTCTAATATGGAATGGAGGGAAGGGTTTATATATATGGAATCTATGCTGAAATTTGGAGGGAATGAAATTGTTTTTTATTGATTTTCCACTTATGCCCTTAAGCTTAAAAGCACATATTGACTGCACTTTTAGAGTTAACTGCATTTTTGGACGGAAATCATCCATGGAGACTAATTGCGTGTATTTATTAAAGGTTAGGGACTTAGGGGAGAAAAAAGTTTGGGGACCTATCCGACTTTAAACTCAAAGGTTGGGGACCTTTTGTGAAATTTACCCTTGGATGCTATTAGACCATATGTTTTTCCATTCATTCTTTTTCAAAAAATTATAGGGAGACATAAAAAATAGACATGATTAGGTGACATTCTTATGTGACACACTTGTATTAGATGATGAAAAAATAGTCATGTAATCATCATTTAATAAATACATGCTACATAAGAATATTACATATTAATGTCACTTCTATATATTTCCGTAGAATTGCTCTTCTTCCCCCCCCTATTTTGGAGAAAAGTGAGTGACGGAGTGGCCGGAGGCGAGAGGCTTGGTGGGTGGGAAAAGTTCCAGTGACCAACTTGAAAATGTACATAAAGTTTAATGATCATTGGTGAACAAGAAGTAACCCTTATGTTTACGGTTCGCCAATTCTGAAGCCCAAATTGGCGCCTTTTTCTTCCGTCATCCTCGCATTCTAGGGTTCTTCTGAAGAGGAAAAAAGGGTTTTTTCTGAAAATTTCAATCTTTCTCTAATATATGCCCTTCAATTCAACAGACTTTGTCATTCTCAGCAAGAAAATTCCATTTTCAATTAACGAATTGATTTAGACCCTAAATCAAATGGCATTCTCGTTTACTCCACAGCAACAGCAATCCCCATTCCCACCCCAGACCTCGCTATTTTCGCAATCCACTCCATTTCAACCCCAGCAGCAGCAGCAGCAGTTCCTACTCCAACCCCAGCAGCCACAATTGCAACAGCAACAACCACAGCAGCAGCTTTATCTTTTCACTAATGATAAAAGTCCCGCTAGTTATAGTACCAAATGGGATGACCTTCATCCCGACTCGCGAAAACTCCTCCTTCAAATTGAGTAAATTTCTACTTCCAGCGTTTGCATTTTATATTATCTTAATTTTTTGGGTGATTCTGAATTCGTGCCATGTTGCGAATGCAGGGAGAAAATACTGGAGTACAGAGATGAGAGCCAGAGACTGGATCAGTGCAGTCGGCTTTATGATTCTTCCGTTTCTAGCCAAGGATTTGAGCTTGATGCTAGCCAGATTGTTCAGGTCTATATTTTTATCATCTTCTTTTGTAATTTTTGAGAATCTCTTTTTTACTTAAAACGTTTTGCTTGTTCTATTCTTTTTCTTTGTAGCATGAACAATGACAGTCATTAGAGTATAAATGGTCAGCAAATATGATTTGTCCTCAAGCAATATATCATTGAAATTTTTTTACGAAAACATTGGCTTTTGATGCTTTGAATTGTTTGGGGGTGTTGATTCTCACTATTCAACCCAAATTATCGGAAAGTTGCAAAACTCCAGCTACTTCTTTATTTGATAGCTACTCAATTACAACCATATATTTCAGATTTTTTAAATCTCCACCACTCATTGTACATATCTCTTCATTATAATTTCCTCATAATTTCCCTCCAATAATGAAATTCAAACATAGTCTGGTGATTTTTCTAAGAATAGAAAGAAAAGAAATATTATGTAACTGGACCTGTTCACTTTTTATAAGCAGATACAGATATAATCGTTCTTTAGCATCGTTTTTCGGGATTTTAGTGTCCATTGGAAGTTCCATCATTAGTGGCAGATGTCATTTTGGTTGGTTTCTTGGTGTCATTTTTGCCAATTCATATACTTTATGCCTTTAAGGTTGGTCAATTTACATGGAGTTGAATATTGCCTGCTTATTTGGTTAATATTTTTGCTAGCATTATTAAGTTCATGCTTAAAAATATCAATGGCCAAAACATTCCCATTTAAGATTGTCGAACCATTAATTTGATTGAGAAATGATTCTTTGTTTTCCTCATTTTCATGCTAATATTCTAAGCATCTAGTATTGCCTTCTTATGATGTTAGTCTTTTTCTACATTATTAAGTCTGTTCGTAAAATGTCTATGACCAAGTCTACATCTAAGCAGTCAAGATGTTGGTAATCCTACTTTCCCCCCCTTTCCTGCCAGGAGAATTTTCAGTTGTTTTTGTTTTCATGCTCGCATATTGCAATTTCTTAAAGTAGCATGTCTTGCCTTTCAGGAACTTGGCGGAATCAGCATGTCAATGGAAAGGCAAAAAGCAATTTTGCAAGAGCTAATGACTGTTGTCAAAGATATGTTGAGAAATGCTGAGGTTGCTATTCGTTCTTACATGATGTTACGACCAAGGTTTCTTCACCAAAATAAAGCTGCTGCAATAAGCGCCACCACACCATCCCAGACATTGGGAGCAACAGCAGGCCTGACATCAAGTCACCCTGCTAATTCTGTGGTGCCAACATTTGATTTTTATAGCGGCGTCCCAAAGAAACCATCGCCATTTTTGCAGCAAACTGTTGCCAGATTTGAGAAGTATCTCTCTGATTGTCGCCAGTGGATTGAAGAGTTAGAACAGCTTATCATCTTAGATTCTGACAAGAACTTCTTCAATTCAAGTTCATCCTTGTTGCAGTCTCTACCCAAAATAATGTCAAATGTGCATGACTTCTTTGTTCACGTTGCGGCAAAGGTAATCTTTCCCTTCATATGTTGTAACTGGCACACATGTCTGGTTATACAACTCCATCGCATGCTTTGTGCTTTTTTTTTTTTTTTAAATTTTTTGAATTAAATTAGTTTTATAGGATGAAGTGTGAAAAATCATGAACTTGGTATTTGAAAATAACACAACCTTTTAATTTTTCATTCAAACAATATGGTTTTTATCATTTCAATTTTTTATTAACGGAAAAGAAAGCACACATGAACTCTTTTATGAATGTAATGATTGAGCGGTAAGTAAACAGAGTATTCGAGTGATTATACTGAGTGAAGCTGAGCTTCACTAAATAACTAAATTTTTGTACACCTTAAAAGAATGGATTCAAATGAGTTCTTCATCCAACCCATTCCAAAATCCCTCGACCCCTCAGTTGGAAAGATTTTGGTAGAGGGCCCGCATTGACGCCCAAGAGAACACCGCTCTGGGGCCAAAATTTTGAAAATATAAGCAGGCCAGAATTGACCAAAATTGTGTGTGTGTGTGTGTGTGTCTAAAAAGTAAAGTTGCAAATGTTAAGTGGATAGCTGAAGTGGTCTTGGCTCCTTATGATATCATATTCTTTTAATTAGTTTTTTGATTAAAAATTATTTCAAGTTTATATGGTTAATTTGCTTTTCTCAATTAATAAGTTTGAAATTCCAAGGGGAAAAAGGTTTATAATTTTTTGTTTGTACTTGCATATCTTAGCAGATATTTGATTATATATGTTTAGTTTTGTTTTCTCATTTTATTGATTTTCATTTCTTTATTATATTGTTTATATACATCATGGCTAAAAATATTTCTATTTCTCTTTTGATTAAAAATCTTGATGTTTTAAAAGGGTATCTAATGTTTATGTATAAATGAAGAATTAATATCATTAACAAAAGAATAATTCTTTTCCTAAAGTTGTCTTGTTTATGTGATTAAGGTAATTATTTAGCGTGCTTTTTTTTTTAATATTATTTGATATAATATAAATATTTTGGAATATTGTTTGTTGTTTTATATGAAAAAATAAAATCTGAATTCATACTACAATTTAGGAGCCCATTTTTACATTCTTACTCAAGGTCTCAAAATCTTAGGTATGGCACTGGTGGGTAGTTTTTGCTTTCCGCTTTAAGGAGAAGTGTAAATATTCCATATAACTGAAACAGAAGAGAAAGCTAATGGGTTTGATTCTCATTATAATGAGAGTGAGAAATTATAATGAGCTAAAATGAGTGGTGGGGATTTGATAGAAATTTGAAATGTGTGGTTGTAACTTAGTAGTTTCAAGAGGTGGTAAGTAAGATTACAATG
>CAVNYN010037393.1:0-14907 GCA_963692815.1 Nyctanthes arbor-tristis
ACATGTAATTTATCATATTGAATTGAAATAAAATAAAAGTTTTGAAATTATTAAATTATTATTATTACTATTATTAATCTCACGGCATGTATTGAATCAAAATGATAAGGAAGTCTCAATAACTCAAGACTTAAAATTTGTCTGTCAACTATTAGAATTTTAAAGAAATATAAAATCTTTGAAGATAACCTAAAAACTAATAGAATATATATATCGAACACTAACGGATAAAGAATAGTAGATGATTGCAGATTAATTTAGAGCTTATTTAGGAATATGTGTGTGTGCATATGTATGGAGAAAAATGTAAGATTGGAGATTAAACTTGTATATGTATTTATAATATATTAATATGAGAATGTGTATAAGATTGAAAGCATATAAAAGCTCGTCAAAAAAAATTAAAAAAATCAAGCATATAAAATAAAAGCATATATAAACAGTAGAATCGATATATATATATATATATTTATTTATTATTTTATTTATTTTTTTGGAAAATATCTCGACACGAAAATCTGAACTCGGGATATAACTTTTATGTTATATATATATATATATTATATTATAATTATGTATATTCTATCTTTGTGTATAAAATAAAAACATATATATAGGATATTTGAGATTAATTTGAAACTTAATTAGTTGGAAACGTCTATATATATTATATATATGTATATATTATTAAAATAAAATAATAAATAAATAAAGAGGCATATATAAGTAGGATAGTAGTTTTAGCGGGAAAATTTACATATGCCTACTAACCTACTTTATTATATATAAGATAAGATTTTTCTTAACTGGTTCTAAATAATTTTATTTGATAAGCTGATATCGTCCTCAATAAATTTAGCTATCACAAAATGGGGAGAAAAAAAAGGAATTAGAAGAATATGACTAATTAATAGTCATTTCGGTTTCTCTTTTTCATTTTTTTAATCCAAAAAGATAAGCGGCACCAAAGTAGGAATGACAGTGGGTTGCAAAAAGGAGATATACATATATGTGTGTGTATATATATATATATATATATAATAAAAATAAAAAATGAATTTAAAAAAAGGAATGACAATGGGTAATCAGAATTATCTTAAAACATTTTAATACATATTAGTTGATGATATATATCATACAAAAGGGTATCCAGTTAATTTATGAGAATAGAAATTATAATAATTAAAGAACTTAAAAGTCACCTTTTATATTTCTGTTCATTTTTAGTTTACCTTCTATCCTCAAGTATAGTCACCTTTGCGCGCAATATGTGTTGTAATAATAGACCCAAGAATTCAGAAATTAATCCCAAACCACCCACAAAGAATTCGAAGCTCCACCGGAGAGGATGAGCCCCGTTCCACTATAACCACAGAAAGTTTACAAATCCCGTTCACAAAGAACAACCGAAAACACAATATCAAAGCCTCTAAATTCTACTCTAACCCTATCTCACAAAGAGATTTCACAAAGAATACAAGAGAAAGTCCTAGAGAGGAACACACAGTAGAGAGCACAAAGAAGAGGCGTTGAACTGCTGCCTTGCCCTAATTTGAAGAGCCAAAAGCCTTTTCTATGGGAGATGGATGGCTGTGATTAATCTTGAAGATCCAACGGCCCAAAATGAATCAGCAACAATTTGTTTAAAAAGCCTTACTTTACAAAGCTGAAAGCACGTTTTTTCCAAAAAATAAAACACACTTTACAATATGCATCACATATTTATCTATCTTCAAAACAAGTTCTTTTGATAGAAAACCACCAAGTCTGTTGGTGAAAAAATAAGAGAAGAAATATAATAATAAATTCTTCAAATCCGTCATTGATGGTTAGAAGTAAAAGATAATTAATAGAGTTCTGTACGTTTTCCTATGGAATTTTTCTGAAAAACTGATTTCGTTTTTTCAATTGTAACATTAATTATATATTTTACTCAGTAGTCTTTACTGCCCCCAAAAGGTATAGGACATCTTAGCACCAATATTTTTGTCTTTTAAGTGGGACCTAATTAATATAAAGATGCAGGCTACGATTTATATATTTAGATACTAAGTTAAGCCAATTATCCTATTTAATTATTATACTGTAAAATTGATACACTGGCTTTGTAGCTCAATAGCTTATATATGTGCTAAACTATGTAATAACTTGATTACCTAATGCAGATTATCGAGTATTTGTTGACAGAAAAGAAGATAAACGTGCGCGCACTAGATGCTAGTGGCAGGACTGCATATGTTATTTTGCGTCGAAATCGTGGGCATGTAGGAGGTTCGCTCAAACGTCTCAGGCATTTAAGGACGAGTAATGATAGCCCTACACTAAGAGGATGGTGGAACATGCTTCGTGAAAGCCTCATGGTGGTGATGGGTCTAATAATTACAATGTCATTTCAAGCTGGAATAACCCCTCCGGGTGGTTATTGGCAAGACACTCCATCAGATAATTCCCACAAAGCAGGCGAATCTATAATGGCACATTACCACCCTACAGCGTACAAAACGTTCATTACTACAAACACCATAGCTTTTCTGTTATCTAATGCTGTGATGATCTGTATGACTGCTGGTTTGAAGCTGAAAACCTGGGAGCGTATGTTTATTATGGTAATTATTGTGTCCATTGCGCTGGTATCAGCTGGGGTTGCTTATGTTACATCAGTTGTTGTGGCCATGCCCGAAAACCAACGGAAATCTTATGGCCACTCGGTTGAGCATGCTTTCTACATATGCTGTAGTCTGTTAGTGAGCTGCCTTCTGATCACATTTTGTTTCCGTATCTACGTCAGTCAAATTATCAAGATCAAAAAAACAAGAAACTCAGCCCCGGCAACTGCTGTGCCATAGATGCAAATTAATTAATACTATGAATCTCGGTCATGTAGGGGTAAGCGCAATACTGGAAAATCTTGTTATTAATTGGTACAAGGCATGTTTTCTTCATTTTATCTACTTTTACTATTACCACTGTAAATGGACTGTTGACGTCCAATGTTTGACTGCAATGTCTGGTTTTTATTTCAGTTTATTTGTATATTAATTAAGAATATTGACAATGTCATTATTAAAAAAAAAAAAAATTGATGAAGAAGAATTGATAGTAAGTATAATGGTTGAAAATCGATAAGTAAAATTTACCAACTACCATCACCCTTGTCAATATGAAATGAATAATTTAAAGGTTAAGACTACTAACAACAAGAAGTCATTCATTAAATAGATTGATTAAGCATTTTACTTATTAAAAACTGGATTTCACCCGTGCTTTGCACAGGTAGAGCTCTGGTGAAATGAAATATCATAGATCAAATACAGTACTTGTCAGAATTGATCTCTTAAGGAAACTAAAAGCACAATGTACATAGCAAATGTGTAGTTTTAAAATTCCATATGTTGGGTACTTGTTATTTACAATGAGCAAATGTACTTAAAATATATTTACTTCATATATTTCTGTGTAATAAACAAAGACAAGTGAGAAGACAAGTTGATGTTTAATGGAATCCACCATTTTAAAGTCGTCATTATTGAATTTGACTCCTTACCATATGCAGCATACAAAATGATAGAAGAGTTATTATTTGTCAAAGGTTCTATACCAATGTTTTTTTTGCCTACACCAGGATGCTTATTATGCTTTTGTGCACAAATGGCACTCATCCAGGTTACAGCCATTCGCACCCTCACCTATGAAACCCATCCTGAATAAGTACCACATATGCACATGTGCAAAATAAGCACAAGCAAAATTAAATTTTTAATCAGTCTACATATCACTTCAGAATATTTTTCAAAATTAACCAAATAAAACCATACTCGTATATCACTCATTGAGTATGTTATGTCAAGTACATTACATATAGTGGGCATAATAAGCAAGAATCAATTACTTTATGCTAAAATTAATATACTCTTGCCGGCAAAAACATCTCTAGTTGAGTTCTTCATGATAGTAGGAACTAAAGTCCAATTTTAGAAGTTATAGATTGCAGTTTTATAATTGAGGGATTTAAAGCAAATGATCAAACATTGCTGAAATAAAATAAAAAATTTCTCTCAATCAAAATTTTAATTAATGGGTCTCCAAAAAACATCATAAATATAATTTATGCTTAACCACAGATGAAAAAACAGAGACAACTTAGACAAGAGTAATTAAAAAGCATTCCATGAACCAATAACCACTACCATAGATACCCCCCTCCCTTCTCCAATTAGAAATTATTTTTATTTATTTAAAATTTTTTTTTTTGGCCGTGTAAGAAAAAAAATTATATATAAAGGGTAATCTAGCTTTGGCCCACCTCTCCAATATTGTGAACTTGTGAATTTTAGGATTTAATTAATAGGATGTCTGAATATGAGTAAATTTTAATAAAACGAAAGAGTAGATCTTAACCTTTAGATTAAATAGGATGGAAGGTGGAGATTTAATAGGATGATATTTTCAAATTTTCCACAAAATATTTTAGTTGGATAGGTGGTCAATATCTTTGCTATTCTCTCAAAAACAATGTTACTCTAATCAAAATTGTTCACATGACTTGTGTGAAAAAATACATTTCAGATTCCTCTCAATATGTAGAGATTAGTGAAAGCAAAAATTATAACTCTTGGAGTTAAGAAGTGAAAATATTTTTGCATGTTGAGATACCACATTCAACGGGTAGAGATACAAAGCACAATTGGAAAGTATTTTCAGTTTATAAGTGTGCAACTTTTGGACGTTCATTGAAAATATTGAACCATGAATAAGTAAACAATAGCATTTATAGACTTAAAAGAACAAAATCCAAGAATAGGGAAAGCAAAGATTATATTCACAAGGTAGCTACTGTCCCAAGAAAAATATCAATATAGATAACTTGGAGAAATGCGAAAATGTTAACATTGAAGTGAGTATTAATTTTCGATAACTAAACCTTCAATGACAACCACGTCTCCAAAATGTTTGGCGATCATTAGTGAATGACTAATAGTAGTAACTGCAAGTGCTCTTTAATTTCGTACCTTGTTTTCGCCTCCACCTTGTAATGCAATCTCCTTACCGTTTTCAGTGCCAAGCTCCTTAAGCATTTGCTGGGAGATATCGACTATTTACCCTAATGTTTTGATCTTTAGGATTCTATACAATAAGATAAACTATTTAGACGACTCACTCTCTTTTTTAATGATCCACCAAACTGAAAGTTTAAAACTGCAAGCTAAAAGAACTCGATCTACCTGAACGGTTAAAATGTCGTCTTTGGTGAATGGTGCATCAGTAAGAAGCGCCTTCCAGTCCTTTGTTTTAATGGTTAATTCTTTGATTGCCTATGCAGCGATAGTGACCCAATGATTAGATATGGATAAAGAAAAGGAAGTAGGAAAGTGAAATAAAGACCCGCAAAAAATAAAGATTGCACCTCATAAAAGAACACGTTTCCTGTACTCTTCACAGCAATTATATGTGTATGAACTCAGTGAAAACTTCGTTCAGAACAGGGCAAGGATACTATCCTAAAAATTAACAGTTCAAAGCGTAGCAAATTGGAAACCATAGATACAGCAAAAGCAGATCGCCAGAGATGAGTTATAAAAATTCAAATCACTCAATCAATTTGGATTAGTTTTTGCAAAATATCAACATGAATCAGACTCATAATAAATTCTCAGAAAGTGAACTACTAATCAACAGAAGGTTTTAGAATACCTACTCAATATCCATAACATATTTTGTCTGTTCTATTCTTAAAACTTACCGGAATGTTCAGTACTCCTTCACTGTCTCTCTAATAGTCAGCAGTCAATTCCGAGTTTCTCTAGCATAATCCTATAGTACACAGTTATAAACAAATTCTTCTCTAAAACAATTTCAATTAACTCAAACTATTCAAAACTATTAAAAGATTGGTTTTCCTTGCAGAATTAGTAAAACAACGTTCATAACATGAATTTTGGAAAAAAAAGGAGATAACAAACTTATGAATATATTAGTAAGAGAAGGCAATTAAAGAAAAAAAAAAAAAAAACATACGCTCGGACTACCATTTATTAATTAAATATATCAGTAAAAGAAGGCAGCAGGAATAGACGGGATGTTTCCGCAAATTTTTTGATCAAAGGAGTAGGAGACGGACTGCCTCGCAGTGGCTGCGACATGAAAATCGTGTAACTAAGAGAATAATCAGAATAATCTAATTGCAAAGTACAAAGAAAGCTGAATCGGTCATTCGGTAAAGGGAATTAGGGAGTGCAAGACGAAATCACATGTTGCCAGCTAGGTGTAAGAGGTAGGAAAAATTTTCTAATTGCCATAGACAAAATTGCAATTGCGTCCAACAATTGTTGTATTGTATGTGTGTATATCTATATATATATATATATATATTATTATATTATTATATTATATGACATGATTAGGAAAATTTATGAAATACATCTTTTATTTATGGTGTATTTATAATTTGTATACGGTGTTTAAGAAATTACGAGTTACGCCTTACATTTTATTTAATATTAACAAAACACACATTTTGTTTAAAAAAAAAGTTAAACATAATTAAAAAATTATTTATTTCCACGAAATTTCCCTTTCTTTACTAACAAATTACACATCATATAGAGCAATTCTAGAGAGACATGAAAACGAGACATTATTATGTGACAGTTTTATGTGGCACACATTCATTAAGTGATGATTATATGACTACTTTTTCATCTTCCAATACAAGTGTGGCACATAAGAATGTCACCTAATAATGTCCACTTTTCATGTCCCCCTAGAATTTTTCTATCATCTATTATGTAATATAACACTTTGCATACCATTTCATGATTTCTCATAATGTTAAATTAACAATTTGCTTTGTCATTCTTTTTTCTTTCTCATTTTTATTCTGTAATATTTTTCCAAAATTTAATTATATACAACAATTAAAATATTACAAGCAAATTGAAAATAAATTGAAAATAAGTAGTTATCGCGATCATAATCATCACTATGACAAATATTTGCATTTACTATAGTAATAAATAATTTTACTCCTTTGATTTTCTCATTTTTCATGTTTAAAATTATATTGAACAAAAGATGAAAAACACACAATAAACAAAAAAGTGAAAATACTAAGTTACAAAGCAATCTACATATATATATATAGACACACATACACACACATACACACATATTAAAGCAATATAGTTTCCATTTTATGTTTTCCGGCCCATTTCACTTGCTAAATTAAGATGTCTCACCGTGGCCATTGATTTTATCTCTTAATCTTGTCCATTCATCTCCATTTTACTTTTAAATTTTATTTACCTCTTTAGTTTATTACCGACTTATGGATTCCCTTTTTTATCTTTCATTTATAGATATATTTGGTTTAGCTTATTATTATCATTATATTTCTCAATTTTTAATCCCAATCACCAAATAAGATTTCTTTTTATCTAGAAATACCTCTCTTTCTTTATTGAGATTTTCGTTCCTTCCTCTAATAATATACAACTTATTCTATCTGAGAAGTTTCTCAAATCTCTCTCACTTCACCTTTAAACTTTCCACTCCTTATCTTGAGTAATTTTATTTTTGATTGATTTTCTTTATTTTGGGTTTCAATTTATCTCAAACATTCAGATTGCTTCCGGATTGGTTCTAGTATTAGTTAATGTTGAGAAAATCAGATCTCTCATCGAATTAGAAAAGCAAATGGTTCAAGGTCACTAGACCGACTTTAATTAAATGCTTGAAAACAAAATTATTTTCTTACTTAAAATAATGATGAAATTTTATTTATTTTTAATAGTCATTGAAAATATGGCTTTGACCATAGAAAAAGAATCTCAAATTGGTTATTAGTGAAAAGAATTGAAAAAATATATATATATATATATTAATTTAATTGGAGAAGGATTAATAGGACTTTACTCATGGGCCTTGACTTCCAAAAAGTTTAAAATTTTAATGGATCATTGTTGAAAATTTTTTTATTGTGACCTGGTGAACCATATTCGTCTCCATCTCACACTGTCATATTGTTTTGTAGATTGATTCCAATATTCTCAAATATTCAAAAAATCAGACCGATCATTGAACCAGAAAAGGTAATGATTAAAAGTCATTTGGCTAATTTTAATTAAATAATTGAAATAAATTAATTTTTGCTTAAAATAATGTGGAAAAAATATTCGATTTCATAAATTTTTTATATTTACCATTTAAAAAAAAGGTTGAAATTTTATTCTTTTTTTAAGAGCCAATGAAAATGTGACTTTGGACAAAGAAAGGGAATCCTCCATTGGTTACTTAGTGCAAACAATTGAGGATGTATGCATATATTAAGTTACTTGGAAAAGAGTTATTCATAATATGGCCATAACTTATGCGCTTTGAGCTTCCAAAAAATTCAAATATTTTAATTAATTATTATTGAAAAATGTTTACTGTGAACAAATAATCGTATCCATATTTATCTCATGCCGCAGGATTGTTTTCTGAATTGGTTCAAGTATTCGCAATAATTTTGTTACTAGATGCCTGTACCTATAGCCTCTTAGCGACGACTATCAGACCTGTAGCGACGGCACTCATGTCGCCGCTATAAGCTCTATCGTTTTGTTCTATAAATAAATTTTACCCAACCCGTGACCCAGTCAGCCCACCCCACCCCATAATTAATTGAGGCATCGTTTTTCTTCCACCAAGACTTGAACCTAGGACAAGCCCTTCATCCTCCAAGCCCTTCACCAATTGAGCTAAAGCAATTTTTAGTTCAATAATTGCTACTAAAATATAGATTATATAAATTACTACAACAATAGCGACAAATGTGATATCTATAGCAACGAAAAGTCATTGGTATAGTGCTCGACAAAGGTGGAAAATCTTCCTGCTAACCATATAGTGACGACTTTCATGTCGCCGCTATAGATACTATGTTGTCGCGGCTATAGGTAGGACCTGTAGCGGCGAGATTAAGATGCTGCCGTTGTAGATGGGACCTATAGCAGTGACATCAATTTGTTGCTGCTACAGGGGTTACCTTACTGCGGCGACTACACTGGTAGTTGCCTCTACAACCAAAGCTATAGTGACGAATTTCGGGGTCGTCAGAAATTGTTGCTGCCATAGGCGACATTTCTTGTAGTGGATATAAAGTGCCACAAAACTTGCTTAACACAACTTAATCTTTGTATTGATTTCCTATTGCATTGGGTTGTGTTAGGTTTTATAATAAAATTTTTTTAATTGAGTTGATTTAGGTTTGGGTTGTAATTATTAATTCAAAGTTAGAGGTCTGTTGGTCTAAATTTAAAGTTTAAGTTGGAAATTACAAATAGATGCAAAGGTTGGGGGCCTATAATGTAGTTTATCATAAAATTATTATGCAATAAATATTAGGTAAATAGATGAGTGTATATGTTTAGTTGCAATTCAAAATGAGCCATTAAAAAGAAAAATTTATTACATCAATTTATATAATGTAGGATTTGCACCAAAACAATGAAATATGTTAGATATATATAGATATGCTCTTAGTATTGGCTTATTCTTTTAATGGGTAAATGAACCTTTTTCTTTAATTTAACATTAAATATTATATAGGGTAACGCAAAACCTGCCTAACCCAACCCAATCTTTGCATTGATTTTCTATTGTACTGGTTTGGGTTGGGTTTTATAATAAGGTTTTTCTAATCGAGTTAAGTTGGATTCTGATTATACTTACTAATTTAAAGTTAGAGGCCTGTTGGTCTAAATTTAAAGTTGGGGAAGAAAATTACAAAGGATGCAAAGGTTGCGGGCCTATGCGACAATTTATCATAAAGTTATTATACAACAAATATTTGATAAATAATTGAATGGACATGTTCAGTTCCTAACCAAAATGAACCTTTAAAAAACTCATTACATAAGTTTATATAATTTTGTTAACAATATCTTTCTATAGTTATGTCAATATTATTATTATATTATACTTTTAGTTGTATATTTATGTATAAATATCAAAATTTAAAGTTTCTTATTTATTAAATAAATTTTGAATTATGTCTTCCGTGTATGGCATGGATGCTATACTTGTATTTTTAAATTGGTTAAAGCTCGTTTTGTTGCTATACTAGTATATTTAAATTGGTTAAAACTCGTTTTGTTGTTTAGCCTAGTGTGGTCGTATATAAAATATTAAAACGCCAGAATTAAAAAATTAGGTTTAGTTGCTTGACGAACTTTTTTCTAATTGTGTCACGTTTTCGCTAAGAATCCGGTTACATGGTTAAAATTAGTAACACAATGAATAATATACAGTTGCCACGCTGAAGTTCCCGACACTTGTATTTGAAAGACGGAACCATTAGAAAAAATATCCTCAGCCAATTATTTTTAATTTGACTCTAATCTTAGTCGTTAATAATTTTTTTAACTGACTCTAAACAATTTTATTTGATAAGATGATATTATCCTTATTAAATTTGTAAATCCCCCTCCCCCCCCAAAAAAAAAGAAAAGAGTTGAAGAAGAAGAAGAATATGACTTAACAATCATTTTGGGTTTTTTTAATTTTTTTATCCAAAGAGATCAGTAGCACCAAAATAAGCTCATAGGGATGACAATGGGTTGAAAAAAGATAGAAAATACCATTTGTAGTTAATCTTTTACAAAACAAGGGCAAATTGATACTCTTACCCTGTATGTTGTGTAATTAAGGGAAAACAATTTAAGGATCAGATGGTAAATTTATCCTATTTTGTAAAAAAAATGGCTGAATTACCTACAAATAACGAGACTCTATATATATATATAAAATTTTAAATAAAAACTGAATAGAAAAAGGAATGATAACTGATAGTAATAATTATCTTTGAACATTTACATATTAGTTGATAACTTATTAATAAAGCTATTTATCTAGATTAGGTCACAGTCTCTAATTTCGTTAGCATTTTTTATTGGATAATGAATGGGCAGATATCTCTATACATTTATGATTATTCACTCATCCTCTAGTATAAAAATGTCTACTAGACTGAAGACCGGCTTTCAATCTAAATAAATAACACTTCTCATGATACATATCATACAAGAGAGGATCCGGTTAACTTACGAGATCAGAAATTATAAAAAAGAACTTGAAAGTCACGTTTTTAGATTTCTGTTCATTTTTAGTTTATCTTCTATCCTCAAGTGTAGTAACCTTTGTGCACAATATGTATCACATATTTATTTATCTTCAAAACAGGTTCTATGATAGAAAACCACCGAGTATGATGACGAATGAATAAAAGAAAAATAATAATAAATTCTTCAAATCCAGCATTGATGGTTAGAAGCAAAAGATAATAGACCCAGTTTTGTACATTGTTCTATGGGATTTTTCTGAAAAATTGATTTTATTATTTTCCATTTTAATATTAGTTATGCATTTTATTCCATAGTCTTTACCGCCCCAAAACGTATAGGACATCTTAGTACCAAATTTTTATCTTTTAATAGACAGTCAACGATTTATATATTTAATTAGATACTAAATTAAACCAATTATTATCCTATATTATTATACACTAGATTTGTAGGTCAATAGCTTATATGTGTGCTAAAGTATGTAATAACTTAATTACATAATGCAGACTATCGAGTATTTATTGACGGAAGAGAAGATAAACTTGCGAGCACTAGATGCTAGTGGCAAGACTGCATATGATGTTTTGCGTCAAAATGGTGGACATGTAGGAAGTTTGCTCAAACGTCTTAGGCATTTGAGGACGACTAACGCTAAGAAGATGGTCGGAGATGCTTCGGGAAACCCTCATGGTGGTGATGGGTCTGATAATTACAATGTCATTTCAAGCTGGGATAACCCCTCCGGGTGGTTATTGGCAAGACACTCCATCAGATAATTCCCACGAAGCAGGCCAATCTATAATGGCGCATTATCATCCTACAGCTTACAAGACGTTCATTGCTACAAACACCATAGCTTTTCTTTTATCTAATGCTGTTATGATCTGTATGACTGCTGGTTGGAAGCCCGTGACATGGTTGGGCATGTTTGTTATGGTAATTATTGTGTCCATAGCGCTAACATCAGCTGGGGTGGCTTATCTTACATCCATTGTTGCGGCCATGCCCGAAAACCAACGGAAATCTTGTGGACGCTCAGTTGAGCTTGCTTTCTACATATGCTGTGGTTTGTTGGTAAGCTGCTTTCTTATAAGATTGCATTTCCGTATCGCCTATAAAATCAAAATCAGAAAAATTGATAACTCTGCCCTGGCAACTGCTGTGCCATAGATGCAGATTAATTAATACTATGAATCTTAGTCATGCAGGGGTCAGCAAGATACTGGAAAATGTTATTATTAATTGGCACAATGCATGTTTTCTTACTTCATTTTATTAACTTTTGTTCGGTAAAATATGTGTTCAATCTGCAAGTGTACGGGTCGAACAAGTAATAAAGTACATTGTGAGTCTAGGTTATCGTCCTGCGAGGAAAGATTTAAGTATTGAATACCCCATTCACGCTCTAGTTGAAACAATCGAAACTTGGAGTTTGTTTTTAAAGGCAAATAAACAAATAAAAGTAAAAATAAAGTAAATTAAGAAGAACAAAATATTTTAGGAGTTTTCTTCAAGATTTGTGTGAACTTGGGATGCATAACTTCACCACCATTGATTCCCCTAGCCACGTGTTCATTGATTTAACAAAAATCAATCCTAGTTAACAATCGAGTTTCACTAACTACCCCTCTTGAAGTTAGTTAATCCTACTAAATTAAGCCCCCTCATCTATCTCTAAATGAGTACATTAACGACCCTCTGAAGTGCATTAAATACAAAAAACTCAAGCAAATATCCTTGAAGTTCAATTCACATTACCGCACTAACTACAAGCAAATCTCTTTGTTTTGTCTAAATTAATATTTTTTATTATCTATTCTAATTCATGCATTCCTCTCTCGAGTCTAACACAAACCAATAAATAACCACCCACCGAGCTCTAATAGTGAAAACAATTCAAAGCAATGACAAGGAATCAACTAGACACCAATTTCAACAAGTCAAACCAACAAACATGCAACTAGAGTTCACAACAGGGCTACAGTATTCATCCCAAGAAAAGAAGTTTAGCTACTCAAGGAATTGATAAACCTAAGCATACAAGCGTAAGAATACATAACCTGGTTTTGATGAATAAATCTAGAGAAAGAGATTATTGCACCAATATTTTTCAATCCAAAATTTTTCGTCAAAAACTGAACTAAATTTTTATATATAATCTCGAGAAAACTAAATAATTCAATGTATCTGTGAATATATTTTTGAATACTAGCCTAGACCTATTTTTATAAGGTCCAAGAAAACCTAAGAAAAAAGTAAAATTCGTGTACAAAGTTTGCCATAAAAGAATTCTAATTAAAATAGGAAAATAAAGAAAAAATGGCAAAAATCCCCATGTATGTCGTGCGACCGCATGGACGACTTGGCCAAGATTATGCCTATCTTCTGATTACTGACTTGGCCACATCATACCATGCGACTGCACTAATTCCTTGGTCGTTTTGCCTTTACGGATGTGGCCGCATACGTCCCTGCCAACATTCTGCCTATGCATCTGGCCGCTGCCATTTGGCTTCTGCAATTTCATCCCTCATCTTTCAATTTTGTTTGTTTTGACCCCAAACTTTGTAATTTGTTCTCAAGTGATCCGAATTTGCCCAAATTGACTTCTTCTTGGATTTTAACCTATAATTCACCAACTTAAAAGCAAATATGAGTTTTTAACATAATATCACACAATTAACGACACATTTAGGAGATTTAAACACAACAAATAACTATCTATTAGCTTTTATTTTTAGCACTATAAATGGACTCTTGATGTCCAATATTTGATTGCAATATCTGGTTTTTATTTTAGTTTATTTACATATTAATTAAGAATTGATAATGTCTCTTTATATATATATATATGTATAACACAAAGATTAAGAAGAATTGATAGTGTGCATGATAGTTGGTTGAAACTCGATAAGTAAAATTTGTCGTTTACCATCACTTTCCTTGTCAATATCAAATGAATAATTTAAAAGTTGAGACTGTTGTAGCATTGTCCTACTAGTGTCAGGCCCATTAGGAGTCCAGTCTGGTCCATTTGTTGTCTTCTCATATTTGAGCCATTGGTTTCCAAATGTAAACCCTGTCCATTGGTCTTTGTATATATTATTACTCTCTTACACGTTTTAGGGTTAACACATACGAGTCGAAGTTTGTAAAGCTGCTCTCTTTCTCTCTCTCTCTCTCTCTCTTTCTCTCAACTTAGGGTTCTTCGTGGAGGGGTCTTTAGGCAGTCTCTAGGTGATGTGCTTAGGTGTGTAGTTAATCTGAGTGGTTAACTTGTAGATCAAGTCTCTGGTTTGTAAGCAGTAAATGACTGTCTTCGCCTTTGCAGTATAGGCGCAGGGTCTTGCGTGTGTTCCCTCCCGTGTGTTGTAACTTTATGTTGGCCAGTGATTTCTCGGTGAGGAGGCCGGATCTACCTCTGGTAGAGCCTCAACAAGTCTATTTGGGTAACCCCTAAAAAGGTTGCTTGAATACGCTCGGGGTCCTTCAGGACCACTTTCCCAATTCTTGTGCTCTTGTTACTTTCTATTTTTGTATTTCTACATTGTGTGATTGTTGTCAAGACGCGATCCGATTTCACCCTACAAGTGGTATCAGAGCTTTTCGTTCCGGTGATAGTGTGACTGGTTCTGTCACAGCGATTGATTTCCAGTAGGGTGACAGTTCCTGGCTACGAGTCAGTGCTTGGTGTGGAATCTACTCCAAAGGGGTGTCTGGTCATCGTTCCCTCGATCTACTTAGGTATTTCAATATACAAGCTATGCCGCTCTGTAAGTGGGATTATTCTTTTCTTCATTATTAT
>CAVNYN010037899.1:1256-68737 GCA_963692815.1 Nyctanthes arbor-tristis
CCCCCCCCAACACAAAAAAAAAAAAGCCAAAACCAAAAACAAATTAAAACAAAAAGAAAATCTGAAAGAACAGTATATAGGGTGGAAGGTTTTTCCACCTTACAAATCCAAATAATGTTGGAGTATGAAGGGGGAATAAAGTCATATTGGGGGAATATGATAAGAGTATTCCCAATGTGAAGGGGAAAATGAGGGTGGAATAACTTAATTGAGGGGCCAAATAACCCTTACATTGTATGGCTTGTGGGGGAAAAAGCTCAAGTGTTTGGCAACTACGTGAGATTATAATCTGCAACGTGACATTATTTTATTAGTTGTTTTTGTAAAAAGTAAACAATTACGGCTTGATTTTTACTTTTTGACTTTTTAAAAAAAGTGAAACTAATGAAATTATATCTTGTGGCAAATTATAATCCAGATTATAATATCGTCAAATTTCCTCCATATTGAGTGCAAAATGGAGTGGACAAAGGTAACAGCGAAAATTATTGACTAAACTTAGCCCCTTATTCCTTGAAAATGAGTTTTTTGGCCTATGAGGCAGTATTTTCTTTTCTTTTGGGCCCCTCTGGGGGTGGGGGTGGGGGTGGGCGTGCGGTGGGGTTTCCCCTGTAGGGTTAGGTCGAGATGCAGCCATTGATTTAACTAATATTTTAGAAGAAAAAAAGTAAGAATAACGTGTGGTATCATGAAGTTTCTGCTTTAACAATTGATATTTTGTACGTAGGATAAGCCAAATATAAGTTGGCTTGTTGCATTTGCAAAACAAATCATGAGGTAAACTTTTGTGGCCATCATTTTAGCTATAATAATAGTGGTAATATTTATTTAAATAAAAATATAATATATATAGTTAAAATTTTAGACAAGATTTATAGAGAAAATTATATATGTTCTCATTCGTAGCCAACTTGAAAAATTTAGTGTATCTTTTGTAAGTTATTAATTATGGTGGAGAAATATCAAAATCTATAAAAATATGTCACATATGTTGAAATATTTTATATCTAATCTTGTACATCAAATATATTATTCAACTAAGATGTGTTTCGCAATAATCTCGAATTTGATATATCTAATCTTGTATATCAGATATATCACTGGACTAAGATATTAATATGACAAATCTTATCCTAAGCCATTGAACATAAATATGTTAACGTATGATTGCTATGTACCACGAAAAGCAACCCACAAAACACCAAAATCATCGTGCACCCCTTTACCCTTATTATTATTAGTAGTAGTAAAAATCACACCCGTGTCAGCCCGAATAAAATCTTGGCTGGCCAAAGGGGTCATGCCACATCAAGAGATAAGAGGCTTTTTTTTTTTTTTAAATAAATACAAGAGGAGGAAAATTAAGGGAGTGTATAGTTTGAATTTGGGACTCACAAGTTGAGTGTCTAATCAGAGTCTCTTTTAAAAACTTTCTGAATATTTTATAACAAAACCTTCTATAATCCGTGGCGTGTGTAAATGCATGCCGCGTGTGAATGAAATACACATGTCTTGCATCTATACACGCCACATACAAGACTTCCGATATGTTTTTGAAAACTTTCCTATCTAATCATTGCACCACAATAATCACAAGATAAAGAATAATTAGTATGGAGAATTCTTTATAACAATGATTATTATCGAAATTATCTTATAAATCAAAAATGCTATCACTCATTTATAATTCATTTTATTTTACGATGATGGTTACCCGTATTAAAGTCGAACAATTGATTATATTCTTTCCCTTTATTATTATTATTATTATTATTATTACTTGACTTACCTAACATCTATTAATGTTATTTCAAAAAAAAAAGTTTTTTTTATAACTTAAAAAAATTGGCTCATTTTTTAAAATAACATATAATATATTATTTAAATAATAATAATATATATTTGTCATTTTGACTTGTATAGGATTCTCTTCAATAGGATATATGTGCAAAGAAGCAAAATCATAATTCCCAAACAGAGAGAATTCAATGTTTGTTCTTTTTGTGTTTTAGTTTCCAATTTTGAGTTTCAGATTTGTTTCAATTTTTTAATTCGGTGTAATTTGGGAAATCATTTTCCTTGTTTTAAGTATTTTAAAATTTTCACGTTGGAAATGCTAGTTGAATTGAAAAATGTTCAAACTGAGAAATTTTTTTGCAAACATCAAAATGAACATTTTGTTTCTTCTTTATAAAATTTTTCTTTACTTTTGAACACGCGGTTTTAAAAGTACAAAAGTAAATAAATTTTCAATATCTTAGAAAATTGAAAATAACCAAGAGAACTTGCCCTATCTTTTTAAATCAAAGAAGAAAAGGGCGGAAAGAGCATTTATGAAAGTTCAAGTCAAAGTCGAAAATGGGCATTGTTTCTAATGATAAAAATTAATAGCATAATTAGTAACTTAAATCGGAAAGGGCTTTTATCAAAGTTCAAGTCAAAGTCGAAAATGGGCATTTCTAACGATAAAAATTAATAGCATAATTAGTAACTTAAATTGTGAAGACGCGTAAATTAAATTAAATAGTAGTAGCATAATTGCCCTGCTAGAAATTGTGAAGACACGTGAAAATGCAAATAGAATAAAAAACACTAAAATAGTCATTGAACTTTGCACAATTTTTCCTTTTAGTGATCTCATTCCCAATTGTTTCAATTAGGAGCCCTTTTGGAAACTAATTATAACAATGTCCAATCATAATAACTTATGTAATAATTGTACCTTCATAATCATATCTACAAAAGTACAATTGTTACACTAGTGATAATTGGTTGCTAAATAAGTCACCTGGTTGAAATTTTATCCATTATTTCAGAAAATTCATGTGGCTTGAGGATAGGCAAAAACAAGATCAATTGAATGAGACTAGTTGTAAAATTTAGAGAAACACGAGAAGATAGACAAAGCTGTGCTCTCAAGCACTTAGTTGGAGAGGATCACGGTCTTGTCTACTCGTCTTCACTTAGCAAGCTAACACGAATTTACACTCTTTAATATGTGGATTAAATTATATATGGTCACAAATATAGCAATTACTTATCTTAAACTGTAATGTAATATATGAAGTTCTTGCCCGTTCCAGTATCAAGTTGTTACCTATGCGTATTTTGGCAACTAGATATGGGAAAATTTCAAGAAAGAGAATTTATATAAGTGCATTTTTCTATAGAGCCAGATCGGGCTTTTGTACATAGTTGTTTTCTATTGGTTCTCAAGTTGCAAGAACTCAATCTGACTCCATAAAATTTATAAGTGAACTCAAAAATTGATTCATTAGTTACAAATGCACAACAAAATGTCAGTCTAATATTTGTTAGTTGAGGACAAAATAGAGTCGAGTCACCAAATAGAAAATTTATCAATAGTAGTCACAAAAATTCTATTGAAATAGAGCCAGACACCCAATGAAGTGTTTAGGTGAAGTGTAAACACTTCATTAGGTGCCTGGCTCCATAAGGAACCAGGCACCTGGTTCTATAGAAGGACTCATAGTAGACAAGCAATTAATTTTGTAGGATGTTTCTACTTTTTTCCATTTTAAATTTTTCCCTCATTTTTTCACTTTCCAGTTCAGATCGGATTTTACTAAAGCAGCACTAGCTAGGAATTAAAAGCACATAGATTTTTTTTATGTTTAGTAATGACTTGAATACTGGTATACTGCTCTAATGTGATTGAATTAATCTCTAAGATCCTAAATTAAGGAGATGATTTGTAAAGATGAGATTTTTAGAAATGAAACCGGATAGACAAGTATTTGTGCTTGTGGGGGTGAAAATCTTTCTTATCAACAGGCACAAATCACAATGACTAGTCTGCATCAAAAATAAAAGTGAGTGACCAAAATAAAATTTTGTCCAAAGTTGAGTGACTAATTTTTTCCTACCCAAATAGCCCAGAATAATGGTCCACTGCTGAAGCCAACCCTTGTCTCTTCTTCTGTTCTCTTCTCCCAAACAGCCACTCCCTTCCGTCCATCCAATCCCTCCCTCTAGAGAGCGAGAGTGCGTGTGTGTGTTTTTGTGAATGATTGTCTGCTAAATATACAGAATTCTTCGGCCGATCCTACCCTTTAATCTGCTGCCTTCCCGTGACTCACTGTCTACGAAATGCCATTTTCAGTCTCTGTCCGTCAGTCGACCATAAATCCAGAATTCAGAATTTCGATTTCCGGTGCCTTTTTTAGTTCCTAGCTTTCCATTCTGGGATATTTCTTGTAAATTTTTAGAATCCCATCTGAGAAAAGTACTGTGGGAATCTTGAGTTTCGTGAATATACTCTGTTTTTTCACTGTTCAAAGTACATGGCTATTTCCTTCCTCTGCAGATAGCCGATTTTCTTAGCATATGAATCTTTCTGGGATTTCTTATACATGATAGAAGGACCCCTTTCTTTCACGTTCCGATAATTTCAAGGTTTTTTTTTTTGTGAAGGTTTATTTCGTTTTTGTTTTTCCTACTTGTTTTATGGGTTTTTGAGGGGTTCTGTCCTTCTGGTAGCTCCTATTATTTTTTTATTATTATTATTATCAAAGTGCTAATTTGTAGAAAATTTCCCAATTTCTTTTATTAGTCATCATGTCTGGTTCGTAGTTCGTACTAAAAATTCTAGTATTTTTCTGGGTTTAGGGTTTCTTTTTTAATATTTTTATTTTTTTTGGCCCCCCACAATCTCAGACCAATCAACTTATTTCCAGTTGTTTCCTTTGATTTGGCCTTTACTGTACCAATCAGGATTAATTGCAGGCTCCAGAATATCTGATTTTGCTTTTTTTAAGGGATTTCTGGAAATGGTTCATTTTCTTGAATGCAATTGATGATTACTTGCTCTGCTTCAATTCTCAGAGTTTCTTGAATTGGTGTTTATTAGTGTTTACAAAATGTCTTCTTGTTTAAGTGGTGGTGGAAGAGCAATTAGATTAGACCTTGAGATTATCAAATCTCCTTCCACTTCTTGGATTTCAAGTTCATCTTCTCCATCTTCAACTCTAACTGAATCCAGCAATTCTCATATTGCGATCTCCACTAGAAAAGCCCGAACACCTCGAAAAAGGCCTAATCAGACTTACAATGAGGCTGCAGCTCTTCTCTCTGCAGCCTGTCCCAAGATTTTCCCCACCAGACACCTCACAAAGCCTTATAAAATCACACATCCACACAATCATAACATTCCTTTTCCTTACGAGCCATCCGACTTGTTCGTGCCCTTTCGAGTAGTTGAAAACTCGGCGTTCTTGTTGTGTCCACCCCTACTAGAACAACCTAACTTCCCAATTGAGCCGAAAAGGTTGAGTTCACTTGAAAAACCATGCCAAAGTCCAGGGGAAATCAATTCAAAGGTGGATTCTTTAGACATTGGTGATGACTATGAAGAAGAATTCGATGCTGGATCAATTCTAGATGCAGAAACTGAGGAGGGCATTGAGGGTATCATGGGAAAGTTAAGTACAGGAAACGACTCGGTCCATGATTCTAACGATAAGCAAATCAATTCCTGGCGTTATGGTTACCCAATAGGCCTAGGATTTGGGGGTGCATTTGATTTTGGCTATGGAATGAGAAATGGAGTGAGGGCCATGAAGAAAGTTGATGAGGGGAGTTGGTGGATGTCTCCTAGTGTCAATGTGCAAGACATCACTCCAAAAACCGGCAAAACTCCGGCGGTGGATAAGAAGAAAAAGAAGGTAGAAAAGGCAATAGAATCCAAGAATCCAACATTAGCCAAGTTGAAGTCAAGTTCTATTAAAGCAAAACAGGTAAATTCACCTAGCAAATCACCCAAAGGACATGCATTGCTGCCTAAACCAAATGCAGGGTTGTCACTTAAATTAAATTACGATGCCGTCTTAAACGCATGGTCCGATAAGGGATCGCCGTTTGCCGGAGAAAAACCGAGCTTGGAATCCGCCGGAAACCATGCTCAAGTATGTTTCTCTCTCCCATGACCATGAGGAATGCAAATCTTTAAAGGGAACTTGTTCCTCCTAGCATCTGTCACTAGGCCAAAAATTAAACGACCTTTTTTAAGTACTCGTAGTCGTAGGACATGTAGCACGTGCTTGTCATGTGTCATATGTGGTTGTTTTTTACGTTTGCCTTTTGTAATAATTAATCCATGTCACTTTTGGTTGGAATAATGGTTCAATTAAAAAAAAAAAAATTTACTTGGTCAATAAATTAGTATGGTTGTTAGCTGGCTTGGCACGGCAACATTTGACTAGCCTTTTATTAAGTAGGAAAAGAATAAATAAAGATATTTTATTCATAGCTCGTTGTACCTTTTTAGGTAATGGCTTTAAACGATCGATATGTACTTATGTGCAATTTTTTTTTTTTTTCTCTGATGCAGGCGAGATTGGCAGAAATAGACTTATTTGATGAAGAGGCCGTGAGAGAGGCTAGCGTGGTGCGCTGCAAAGAGAAGGGTCATACTCGTATTTTCTCTAAAAAGATTAAATATCAAGTCAGAAAAGTAAATGCTGGCCAACGGCCAAAAATGAAGGTATGCTTCTATCTTTTTTCTTTTTTCTCAAATCATAATATCCCCAAAAATTGAGAATTGTTTTGCATGGTTTCGAAATGTGCTAAAGATATTTTCAATCTTCTCATCATTTTTAGATCATCAACTTTTAATTTCTATAGCACTTGCATTATTGGCAATCCCCCCATCACATCTTCTACCCTTAGTTGAGTTGTATGCTTGCTCTTACCCAATGAGACACGAAGCAATGGGACGATAAAGAATAATACTATTTATTACGACTTGAGATTGACCTGCACTTTAGTTGATATTTTAATATTGAATGTGGAATAGATAAATGTTTGTGTACTTATGATCATTATTTACATATTCTCTAAAGTAGAAATACCAACACTTCAGTATAGATAAATAACATTACTCAACAACAAAGCGGACGCTAATACGTTATCTTTAGCTATTCACTACTTGTCATCGCCATGGAATTTTAGAACTTAAAAGTTTTTTTATCGAAGATAATTTTTATTTATAATTTACAATGCCATATGTTATTTAATACGTGATTATGCTATGTTACTAATCCCGTTCTCCTTGATAATTTCTATTTTATTGTTTATTACTATACCGCAGGGACGATGCGTTAGAAGCCCCAGTACACGTGAAAGTGAGCAAGTATCATGAAATCAAGTCTTTTTTTTTTTTTTTTCAAAGTTAAAATTTAACTTTCCTTTTCTCTCTCTCTTTTTTTCCTTTCTCCATGTCAGCGTCTCGTAAAGGGATAGTTATTACTGCTAGTTAAATAGCACATAGCACAAACTTTACTCGTAAAGATTATAAGAAAGTAATCGTTACTTTATGTCTCGTAATCGCATATATTTATTAATTAGAGAAATGCTTAGCATGTGCAATGAGTGTTTCAATGGGCAACTAGTCTTCCCTTTTTACAAAGATAATCTCGTGTTTATTTTCACGTATTAAGAAATTTTAATTACTATAGTTGAAAAAGTAAGAAATTGTTCTTTTTTATCATTTTCTAGCCTATGGTTTTATATTTTCTAATTTTTTAAATACTAAAAATCTATTTGTTTTCGTATTTTTGAAAATGTGCTTGTCGAGGTAAGGAATATTTTGTGAATTGTATTTTCAGTTTAGAACAACTAAAAACATTGAAAACAAGAAAACCAATTTTTATTTAAAAAAAAAAAAAACCAACTCGGTACTTTAGAAATTAGTTTTTTTAAAGAAACGGCATTGATTTGGAACTTTTATCATAAAAAGCGAGAAATCACTAATTGTTTCTTGTTTTATTTAGCAAAGTTGGTTTTTAAAAGAACTGATGGTTCTTTAGAAAAATTTCTTCAAGAATACCTTGATGAACTAAGAACTTATATGCGGATTTTTGAACTCAACTTAATTGGGGTCTTTGAATTTACATGTGAACGCTTGGTTAGTAGAGTTTTTCTCCCCAATTTTGGTTCCTTAAATTACTTTCATAATACAAAACTAAAAATGATTGAAAGCTAAAAATTAAAACACAAAGACAGAGTTTAAGACATCTTAGATGGTTTCCTAAATTTGGTTGAAGGTTTGATTTCCCTTCCCAATAGCCCCTTTGTAATATCAAGGACGCAAGGCAAGGGTAAAGAGCCCGAAGGGTATGCTCTCCTCTCTCTCTCCCCTCCAAGTTTTTAATTTTTAGTTTTTGACAATAATTTATAACTTGTTTGATTTCATGCTTTTCAACAACGGATTTCCAAAGATTAAGAGGAAATTAGGCCACGAAACTAAGGAAAATAAGTAATTATTTCTTAAATTACATAAATAAAATCAAAACTTAAAAAAAAAATTGCAATACAAAAAGAAGAGGCTGGTAGCTCTCTCTCTCCCCCCCCCCTCAAAGTTTCATATACTTAAAAATAATATAAAGCCATATATATGACCGTATACATATGATACACGCTATCATGGTTGTGGTTTCCCATGTAGCGTGTGTTGGTGCACGCTACTTAGTCATATCACATCACATGGTATCATAACATATTGTGTTAGATCAGAATTCATGCATTATTATTAACCATTTATGTGGGTTCATGCATTAAAAGTATATATTGGAATGGGTTATTATTATTATTATTATTATTACATGAATGGCACCCGTGCCGTTATGGCACGGTGATGTAGCTGATGTATTCACGCCACATCGATCGATATATGCAATCACATTACATACAAACGTACCAACAAATATTGTATCAATTTGTCAATACGACAGCCCACAGAGAGCACCAGTCTTCTCATTCCAAGTAGGATGACAGCATAATATCCAGCATGACATCAAGAATAAAATCTTAGGCGCTAGAAAATTTTCATATTCTATATATTAGTATAACAAAAAACGTAATACACTCAATTGCATAAACGAGCTATAAATTAGGAGAAAAAAGGTAATATTTTTCTTTCCTTTTTTGATATGGAAGGAGGAATAATATTTTTAAAATAATATGAGCAAGATTTCACCAAAAAAAAAAAAAAAAATTACTAGAAAGGAAGGAACATTGGCAGCGTAAAGTTTTTATGGAGGACCAGATTGCAAGCACGATACCGTACGGGGACTAGAGATGAGATGACCCATTAGATGAGGAAAGCAAGACAACGCCTTTTAGGCAAGAGATAGACCTGACCTCATTCACAGAGAAACAAGGCACATAAGGAGGGGCCTAGTCCTAGATCTAACCTCATGCGAAATACACAAATGGACTCGAGGCTTGTGCTCCATGTAAACCCAAAAGTTTACAGAGGGCACCAACGGTATATAAGTTCGGTCCTGTACTCTTTTATCTTTCTAATACTAGAATATTTACAGCCAGTGCAAAGCTAGAAGATATTGATGATGCTATATATCTCTCTCTGTACATTACAAAAAGGATTTCTGATTCTCTAATTGCAGAGAAACAGATGCAAAATGCAAAAGAGAGGATAAAAACAAAATCAACTCTCCTTTACCTCTGCTACTGGTACATAGATTACTGGCGGTTCACTGGAGGTTGAAGCGTCCAATTTGTTCAATCTCTGGTTCCGAAGTCCTCGTAAAACTTGCTGTAGATTTTCTAATTTACTCTTGATTTCGCAAAGCCGCTTCATCTCATTTTCTGCCGCCAACATATCACGCATCTGTTTTGTTTTCTTCTTAGTTTCCTTGGCCTTTTCTCTTAACAGTTTCAGGCTCACATCATCGCCAAAATCCATAGCCATCTGATAGTTAAAAATATAGAACACTGTTAAGAAAAATTAACATTTTTCACCCTTCCTTTATATTTTCAATCTTACAAAAATCACTATTTCCACAAACAAATGTTCAGCCACATACCAATATTTTCACTAAATAATTTTGCACATTAATCTGTAATTTTCCTACCTCTCAACCACACATCACCCCCCCCAACAAAAAAAAAAAAAGGAAAGAAAGAAAGAAGAAAAAATCAACTTTTTACTCACTTGCTACCAAAATTCTGCGTGATAAAGATGAAGGAATGATACAAATTTCAGCGCAGAGATTAGAAAAACGCACTGAGTGTTAACTAGAATTTCAAAATTGCAAGTTCAGCCAAAAATTACCTTCTTGGTGGCTGGCTTCTGCCGTACATTTTTCCTCCACTGTGTTCCCATAACAGTATTAGTCAATGAGCCACTTTTTTTGCCTCTGTGACCCTTCTTTGAACTCTTAGGTGTCTGCAATGATGTGCTATTCTGCGAGGCCTTTTGATCAGCATGTTTACGGGTTCCAGCTTCTGATGTAAATTCCTCTTCGTTATGACTAACATCATGAGATGATTTTGCATTTTCTGCCTGTTTGATTTCCATGGATAAGAAATTCAATCTCAAGTTTAAGAAACACTAAAAAAAGAGTCATTTGATTTGATCCATGTAAATTATGAGGGAGCACAAAATAAGTAGAAGAATCATTCTGTATGAGTAAAGCAAAAAACGTGAAGATGAAACAGCTATCCTTGCGTTAGTGTCATCCTTTATGCAGCCACTACTTAGAGAACGGTAAAGAAAGAAAAAGTAACAAAAGGGGGAAAAAGGTTTAAAAGCCTCACTTGTAGAAGTGGCTGCAATCTGGAGGCAATGCCAACAAATGTTCTTTTTGTCATGTTATCTTATGACGGTTAAGAGTGTCTATGCAGTGTTAGCTAAGAGTCAAACTGTTGACTGAGGCAAGAACATAATGAGAATCGAGAAAATTAAAAAGTTGGAAAATTGTAATCAGGTACTGCCTTGCCTTTCTGGCTTTAAGAGCTAGGTAGCGCGCATTCTTGAACCATTTGTTAACCTACAATATAACAATACACATGTCAACTAAGCAGATAGAGAATCAAACAAAACCGAATGAAATTACTATTCACTTTTGCTCATTTAATTTCTTCATAATTGATCATTATCTTTGTTTCTGTTCATTGTTTTTATGTTGCAACTATGCACCAGCACATCAAATTCCCGTCCTTACTTCCCTGGTCCGACTCCATTATCCTAACATTTAAGAAGCAGATTTTCCATAGCAGTTTGTAATTTCCCGGATTTTAATGAAAACATACAGAAATCATCATGTTGTCTGACAAGAATTTGCAGCAGTAAAGTCGTTTCTCTCATCAACCCAGATTAAAATTTTGAGAAGGGAACGAATTTTGGAATCATATTTTTTCCCTTCAGCTTTTTCTCTCCCATTCTCTGATTCAATCATACACTTACCTTGTCAAATTCTATCCCTAGCTGTTTGGAAAGATTTTCTCTTACTGCTCTAGCTGGAAGTTCATTCTCAGCAAAAACAAATCGAAGCTTCTGCAACAGCAAAACAGAAAATGGAAGATCCGCACACCATAAAAAGTACTTGCCATTTGGAAAGGTATTGAAAAGATCACAAAATAATCTATAGTACCTCAACTGCAGTAGTTGGGAGTCTAAAAATTGGTCTTTTTATCTTCCCACTTCGGAGATTTTCTTTAACTTCTTTTGGATCTTTATCTGAACAGTTTTCAGTTTCAAACAGAGTCATAAGGGTTCCCCCCGTATCAGTCTCCTTCCCTTTCCTTCTTCTTTTCTTAGGACCCCAGTCTTCATCTTCACTGATTTGTTCATCTTCAGCAGCATTCTTTCCAAACATTTCCTATGGACAGAAGAACGAAATCATATAAATTTACATTCAAGAAAAGATGGAACAACCAATCATGCTATCAATCATTAATGCCTTCATAGCTTTCAACTGACTAGGCACAACGCCATCAGGAATAAAAATAAATTACAAATTTCAGATAATAACAAATAATAAATAGAATAATACTAAACATTCACCCCATCTCGTGTCCACCTGTTGTCCACCCCCATTGAATTACTTATATATCGCGATAAACTAATAAACTACAAGCAAATTATCATTATTTTCTATAAGTAATTCAATGGGGGTGAACACGAGATAGGAGGTGGATGTGTAGTATTATCCTAATAAATATTCTGATTCGCAAAGAAATCCAAAGAAAATTGCCACCACTACCATCTTTTCCATGACTCCATCAATTATTTCATAAATTTACAGTGAATAGAAAAAAGTCTCTTCTTGATCATGAATTTTAACAGGGAAAATCTTGAAATGCTGGTGGGTTGTTTTAGGTACCCGCACATGATACATTCACCATTGTTACACAAGACCACCTCAGCCCCAATTGCTGCTACTGAAAAAAGAGAAGTAAATAAGTAAATCTAGTATACTCACATCATGTAACTTTAAATAGTCGACAGTTGATCGCTGTCTGCGACCACATAAAGCTTCACCATCATTAATCTCATCAAAATCTAACCCAATCAACTCTGAGTACAAATCTTGACCTTCCTTCCTGCTCTCTTCATTACTTTCAGACAATAAATGTGGTTCATCCTCAAGAGACCCTAAAAAGCTGGAACTGTTCTCAGAGCCATCAGATTCAGAGTGAGCCATGCTATCACTGCTACTATGTTCAATTCTTTCAGGATCATAATCATCATCTTCGGAGTCGTCAGACGGCCATTCTTGCCCTGGGCATAACAAAGAATCTCCACCATCAGGTAATATAGCTTCTTCCCTGAAAATATCCTGCAGGGATCGAAGATATGCCTCTTTAATAAATTGAACAACATCAAGAGATAATTATATATTTCAAAATTGTCGACCTGCCAATCACTATCCATGGCAAAATGAGTCCCAAGGTGAGCATTTGTAGCTTCTAATATTTCCATCTTACTCTTACAAAATTTGCAAAACCAGCCTTCATCTCCTGGAGGAACTGGGAAATCATTGACTTCGTTACGTGAAGTTCTAAAGAACATGATATAATTTAACAGAAGTCACATACCACAAAATTTAACAAGCCAAACCTCACTATAATAGGTAAAGAAAACAATCAAGTTTAGCAAACTCACTATTTTCCGTTGACAGCGGAGGATCCAGGCATTTTTGGTGAAAAGCACGGTTACATGTCCCATCACAAAGTATAATGTCATTATCAGGGAAAGCTTCACGCATCTTACATTTGGCACAGATTATCTGTTTGTAAAACAAGAACTCCATGACTCCCAAAACTAGGTAACATTTGAACATGGTGGTTGTGTCGTTATGTAGTACTAGAACACTTCATATAAAATGATGATAGTATCAAGAAAGATGTCAACAGTAATAGTTTCAGATGAATGTGTAACATTGTGCTAATCTAATGTGTATATCACCTAGAAATAACATGCTTGGGTAATTGATGAATAACCAAAAAAGAATTAAGCAAAAAGGATTGACATCAGCTTACGTGTTCATGATGAACAGATCCATCTGGCGCAACTGCTGAGTCATCAATCCGTCCTATAGAACTGAGCAAATCCAATTGATGGATAGCTTCCCGTATTCCAAGTTTGCACTTCACTATTTGCTTCTTGGCTCTTTGTAGTTCCTTTTCTGGTTTAATCTTTTCTCGACTGAGTAAAAACAAATACGTGTATGTATGTAAAGGGAAACAGTTTCAGGGAATTCATCTTATTTGTATATGATGATAATTTTAGTCGAATCTATATTGTTAAGATAAAAGGTTTAGCTTCATATTGTCTTTAAGTTCTTGACCTGGTTATATAAATAAGGGACCAAATAAATTGCTAAACTTGGCCCCACCAAATTAAAACAAACTAACAATTTATAAATTCATCAGCATGAGCAATAGATTCTTATGCTTATACATTCTAAGAAGTTTATTTTGCTAAGATAATAACATGTTTGGCCCTTTTTCTAGAACTAGCATTCATCAAAATTCACAAGACATATAATTGGATCAAGAATTTATACCTCTGGCCCTTCCAACCTTCTGCAGAATATGCATCAATAAGATTCTGCTCCAGTTTCAGTTTTATCAACAGGTACTTTGTCCTCCTTTGCAACCGAGAAGCTTCATCAAGCTCCACACTATCCTTTCTCTTCTTTTTCCTCCTTCTCTTTAAATTTTTCAATTGCACATCTCCTTCATCCTTTTTTCCATTGTCCTTGGTGCTAATGGTAGGAGGTTTATCCTTTAGACCCCTCAAAAAAGATCGGTTCTTGCAGGTTTTGATTTTATGCGCAATGGCTTTATTGACAACCTTCTTCTTCAAACCGGCACTCCCATTACTTAATCGATTAGTAACTTTTTTCTTGGACAATGATGAATGATTCCAGTTTTTTTGTTTTAATTTTTGTTTCTTATTTTGTAAATTTCTGGACTTATCTTCTACATGCAATTTTTTCCTGTGTGTTTGTTCCTTGGCAGCTCCAGGCATATCGAATACAAGGAATTAAACATTCATCAAACTGAAAAGCCATAAAAGGTAAAGAAAAACATCAGATCATGACCAAAAAGGAACAAAATTTTCACTAAATATCACAAAATTTTACTAACAAAAAGCATTACTAAACATTCCAAAAAGATCTGGTAGTTCATGGAACTTTCCCAATAGCCCCAATTCAAGGATCATGATCATACAAAATCTCACCTAAACAAGCAATAAACTTTTAAACCTGCAGTTAAACCCACGAAATTCAACAAAGAACGCATACTAATTGAACTTCGATCCTATAATTAAAATGAAATATATCCATAGGCCGACGGAGAATTCAAGAAGCCTAAATGGCATTTACCAAGATTAATCCAAGAAAATTTCCCAAAGACAGTAAATTCACACAATAATCAACAAGGTATAAAGAAAACAAGATGGGTCACCTTAAAAACGAAAAAGGAGAATGGAACGTCTTCAGAGCCGACTGGAAGTTCATGTAATAGCCAGTGACATGTATATTTCACATAAATATCTGAAAGAATGATTCAAATTTGACTGATTGATATCTGCTAAGCAAGTAGTATGTAAATTCAATTTTCCCTGGAATGTTGAAAGTATAGAAAAACTCGCCGGACTCTTCACATTCACGGCCAGCCAATGGCACTTCGGTGTGCTTTTGGTGCGGGTTCCCAGCGGCGTTATTACTGCGGGGCTCAACGGAAGAATGAGTTAAAGTCGTGCTTATATTTTCCTTCTTCTTTTTCTAATTAGAATCGTGAAGGTATTCTTACACCATGATTATTATGGCACCGTGGGATGTTCCGTTTAAAGGAACCTTCTCTCATACTGTGTACAGATAGATGCACGCTATATATATATAGTTTTAAAAAATTCATGTGATTGTGTATTTATATACTCATATTTGAGGCGACACTTTTTCATAAGTGCTTGAGATAATTTTTCAAGTTTTCTTAATCTTATTTTATTTAAAACTTCAAAACCAATTCGCTCTCTCATTGTTGAACTCATACATTATTGTGCCAACCGATTGAGTTGAAATAGTGCTATGGAAACATGTGGTAAGGGAATAAGAGATATTTTCAAAGTTGAAACTATAGAGACACTTCATTTAATTTTAATTTAATTTAATGAAATAGATTTTGTACTAGTTGACTAATACATTATTATACTATGATTTACAAAAATTAAACATGTCCTCTTTATTTCCACGTGTTTTCTCCTGCAAATTATTGTGTTGACAAGAGAATAGTAGCTGTGATAATGAGATGGAACGTGTGGTAATAGGGAGTATGTAGTCATTTTCTATTGTTTCATCCAACAAGTTCGTAGAGTAACTTGTCTTTTCAAGATTAAAACCACATAGACACTTTTAAGAGGAAATTATTACTATATATATTTGGAAGCTCTTTTTTATTTTAAAAATATTTGATATAGTTTAAAATTTTAAAATTACTTAGACTCTTTTTTTATTTTTCATTTGTTTTATTTATTATTTAATTAATTTTTACTCCTAAAGCCCTACCCGACACCCACAGCCACCCCATCCCTGTCGACGTATGCCGGGATTCTGTACGGTTGCCGATCACTAGATTTGGTTCATTTTTTTTCTTTGACCTTTTTTCCCCTTTTTTGCTTTTTTCTTTTTCCGGTGACCTCATTGGATACTCGGAATGTTCTTTTTTTTTTTTTTTCTTTATTTTTCCTTTTCTTGTTTCTTTCCTATTTTCTTTTTTCATTTTTATTTCTTTTTTCTCTTTTATCTACCAATAGTAAAATAGAAAAATACAATAATTAAAGCCAAAAATATAAATAACTAAAATTTAAAATGCTGAATTTTTCAAGGACTAAAACAATGTTAGATGGCTAATTAAAAAAAAAAAAGTTAGATGGCTAATATTTAAAAAAAAAATGTTAGATGGCCAAAATCCGTTGCCACTCCTGGATAAATGGAAGGGCTTAAAACGACTTGTTTGAGATGCTGTCCAAATGTGCTTAGGATTCAAATCCGAAATGAAACATGTACAATGGCATTATGTGTAATGATGCTAACACAAAATGGAAAGATATATACTAAGCTAACCAAATGGAATAATTTTGATATGGAGACTGTCGTGTATGTGGGGTTGTAGGCATCTGAATTTGAATAAAATTATTAAGGTACATACACCATATGTCTCCATGAGGAAGAAATTACCAAATGGAATTTTCTAAAATGATTTGTGAAACAAACATCAAACAACTACCAAAATTTGTTCTTACACAACTTTCAAAAGGGATTATAAAAGAAAAGAAGGAGAGAGAGAGAGAGAGAGACAGAGAGAGAGAATCGTGAGGAAGAACATTTCAACCCTTTCTTCTCTCTCCTGGATCTCATTTCTTCATGTTTTGTTGGATATGGTTTGATTTGATTTGATTTCTCATTACAAATAGAAAAAACCATTTGCTGCCATTTTAACATGGAAAGATTTCGAAAAGCCTACGGCGCACTTAAAGATACTACCACCGTTGGCCTTGCCAAGGTGAATAGCGAATTCAAGGTATGCATCAAACACATTTTTCTTATATATATCTTTTGGTTTCTTGGATTTGCTCGACTGGTGACAAGGCATTCGATTTTGTTGCTAGGATTTGGACATTGCTATTGTTAAGGCCACAAACCATGTTGAATGCCCTCCAAAGGAACGGCATGTTAGAAGTGAGTTCTTCTTTAGAATAATGCATGATTCTTGGGAGATTCTAATCCAAAATTTTCCTCCCAGAAATCTTTTTCGCAACATCTGTGTCACGCCCAAGAGCTGATGTTGCCTATTGCATTCATGCACTTTCGAGAAGACTGGCAAAAACACGCAATTGGATTGTAAAGCTTCTCTTTTCATTATATTACATATGTTCTGCTTGATCACCGACACAAGGAAGATTTCTCTCCTGTAACAAAAATTCTAAGGTAACGACGTCCGTTCATGTTATAGAACCCGCATAATTATAAAAACAAGAAACCATTATTGATTTCATAAAACCACTAGTAGTTTCTTGTGTTTATATGTGGGCTCTATAACCGAGCCAAAATCGTTACTGTAGAAAAACTGTTCATGTAAGCAGCAAAAAGACAACAATTTTGTGTGTGTTTGTCATTTTGTCTTCACCATTGTCTTCTTCTCCAAAACCTTCGAGTCGGTTCTGGCCTTTAGAAGGGGAAAAAAAGGAAAAGAAAAATGCAGAATATCGTAGTCTATATTGATTCTTCTCATTAAGGGAGCATTAAACTCTGCTAAAACATGATGATATCACAGGTTGCCATAAAGAGTTTGATAGTAATTCATAGGGCACTAAGAGAGGGTGATCCTACCTTTAGAGAGGAATTACTACAATACTCACACAGGGGACATTTTCTTCAGATATCGAATTTTAAGGATGATTCAAGCCCTCTTGGTAAGTTATTAATTTAAAGAAGATTCAAGATTGAAAACCAATTAGTTTTTTTCTAACGTTTAGCTAGTCGTGATGCAGCATGGGATTGCTCTGCTTGGGTCCGGACATATGCGCTCTTTCTTGAGGAAAGACTCGAGTGTTTTAGGATCTTAAGATACGATATAGAGACACAAACACTGCCAAGATCAGTACCGGGAATGCCTAAGGTGTCATTTCCTGCATCTTAAACTACATTCTTGTTCCGAATTAGATTGTTCAAAAAACTTGTGTGTGAATTTTAGTAGCTTTTGTCCTGTCAGGAACATTGTAGGACTCGAGACTCGAATGCTGAAGAAACACTGGGGCACCTACCTGCATTACAGCAGCTTCTTTACCGACTAGTTGGCTGTCAGGTAATGGTCGAATGCTTCTTTGCCCTTGTTCGGGAAACTAGCTAATCCATCAGAAATTTTGCAGCCTGAAGGAGGAGCCTGCCACAACTTTCTCATCCAGTATGCATTAGTTCTGGTATGCACAAATTTCATTGCCTTGGCTAGTGAAAGTGTGTGATATTTTCAAATTACGAGCCAAGTTATTGGAGTCGAAATGAGTAGAATTGTTGATGATGCAGGTGTTGAAAGAGAGCTTCAAGATATATTGTGCCATCCATGATGGGATCATTAATCTTGTCGACAAGGTAAGATGATGTGTGGCACTTCGACTGTCGTCTGTGCATTAAGAGAATCTTGAAATCTGAAAATAATGTCATCTCTTTTTGCAGTTTTTCGAAATGCCAAAATATGAAGCGATTAACGCTGTTAACATTTACAGAAGAGCCGGACATCAGGTCCATTTCTCTGCTTCATTTTACATCTTCGTTACCATGCAAGAACTGAGTTTTAGGTTATGTTTTTGTTACTTATCTCTTGATTTCGTAGGCAGAGCATCTAGCGGAATTTTATGACTTCTGCAGAACGTTGGATCTCGCTCGGACTTTTCAGTTTCCTATGTTGAGACAGGTATTT
Source organism: Nyctanthes arbor-tristis (assembly GCA_963692815.1). Lineage (NCBI taxonomy): Eukaryota > Viridiplantae > Streptophyta > Magnoliopsida > Lamiales > Oleaceae > Nyctanthes > Nyctanthes arbor-tristis. The sequence goes on from CAVNYN010037899.1 coordinate 20,007, forward strand.
TCCCTATTCAGAGATCAAGAAGGTCTATATTATCAACTCAATAGACAAGTGTACGAGTGTATTTTTCCGCAATCTGTGCAGCCTCCTCGCTCGTTTCTTGTGACTATGGAAGAGTACATAAAGGAAGCACCTCAGACAGGTTCAATGTCGAGAAGGAGACTGGTAAGAAAATATGCCTTTACTTGCTTATCATTTTCAAGTTTCAACCATTAATGACCAAAAGCGAAGAATTTGCCTCTGCTGTAACAGGAGTATCGAGAAGTAGAGGAAGAATCTGAAAAGTCTGAAGAACTGACACCTAAAGAAGAAGAAAAACGAGTTCAAGAGAACAGAGAGGAGGTTCATAAACAAGCACATCAGACTAGGAATAAAGATGAAATTCCTCCATTAATATCAGTAGAAGAGCCTGTTGATCTGCTGGTAATCCGTCTATGAAGTGTTCCCCCCCTCCCCCTCATGTTTACTGCGTTTGCCCGCTAAATTTTACAAATATCCTGAAGGGTTCAAATCAAGTGAATCCAAAAGCCACAGGATTAGATGAAAGCAATGCACTGGCTCTTGCTGTTATTCAACCAGGTGAATTTTCTGCTTTTTAACAGAATGAACTATTTCTTTAATGTTGAAAGCATACCGTTTCCAGTAACTGACAGAATCTTAAGTTCTCTTTCAACTTCTTCGCTTATTCATTTGAACAAGCAGATTATTCGATTCATATTTGAACTAAACTAATTTTGCAGGGAATAATCCGTCTTTTCATAGTAATGCATCAAGTGATGTGGGAAAAACTTCAGGATGGGAACTGGCACTAGTCACCACACCAAGCAACCACACAAGCCAAGCGCCAAGCACCAAAATGGTGAGTCCTTTTATGTCTGTTGTGCTTCTACAGAGGGTGGGGTGTCTATTGTTCATCTTTATAGAATAAATATTCATCCATTTGGGTATATTTGTGCTAGGCTGGGGGTTTTGATAAGTTTTTGCTCGATAGCTTGTACGAAAATGATGTAGCCCGGAGACAACTGCAGCTGCAGAATCCAGGTTATAATGCAGTCTACGGATACGAAATGACAGCACAAACTCCATTCAATCAACGAGGCACTTTTACGATGTCAAACAGCATTGCATCTCCAATGAATGTGCGAATGGCCATGATGTCCCAGCCAGAACAGATGCTGATGCATCAGCAGCAGCAAAATATGATGATGATAGTACCCCATCAAAACACCATACAATATTCTCAACAGAAAATGCCGCAAATGGGATATTCAAACCCATTTGGTGATCCCTTCAGCTATCCACCAAGTTCACTGCCTCCACAAGGGAGCTTTACACTACTTTAGAGGTGGAATTTTCGCTTCTATTCATTTGTATTCTCTTTTATTCTTTCTGAAAACTGGATATCTGACGGTTCTTTTAACTTAGTTAACAACACATCTCGGTTCTTTCAAGTCTAGATAACACATTTAACATGTGGCCAAATGTTTAAGTGAACTTTCAGTGTGTTGAAATGAACATAAAAGGGATCCAATACTCGTTACGGGCTGTTCCTCCTTGGGCAGAAGATACAGGCCTAGACCAACCATAGAGGAACCTCAGTCCAGCCTGCCACGGACTTGCCCTCCTTGGGCAGAAGATACAGGCCTAGACCAACCATAGAGGAACCTCAGTCCAGCCTGCCACAGACCAACTCAGGCCGCATCAAACCAACCCGCTGACATCTACAGCACCTACCAATTTGTGATCAATTTGATGGAAACCGGAAAACCAATTTCAGCAATTCAGACAGATTCATACCCTTATAAGACATTGAGATACCAATAAATTGCTTCAACTGAAGCTGAATTCTCCTCTATTCCATACAATGATGGATCTTATTACATTATTTGTATTTACAATTCTGTCTAAAGTACATACAAAATTTCAATTGATGGGGGAAAATAAATGAAATCGAAGGACTGCTTATTCCGACACTCCAGGCCGAGAAAAGAAGAAAAGGTTTAAAAAATGTATATTCGTATATACTTCACATCTCTGATAAAAGATTGCTGATCTTTCTAAGCTCTTTGAGAGCTGACATGGCTGTGACTTGTCCTTTGCCAATAAGACTATTTTTCGACAAGTTCTCCAGGGAACCCACTTGATCGCGTTCCTGATGGAAAACTGACTCAATCACCTGTCACACAAATAAATCGAATGTGAAAAAATAAGAGATTAAAGAAAAGTAGAAGCCCATTCTAAAACCTAAAACTACAAATGAAACTGAAATGTTGTAAACAGAGTATCTAATTTCTAATTTATCATTCTGGCTTAAGTGTCCAATTAAATGTAGACCTCTTCAAGGGTGTTTGATTCCCATTAAATTTATAATTTCTCATACAGTTTAGAGTTCATGAGAGATTTTGGTGAGAAAAAATGAAAATGATTTTTATGTAGAATGTGTGGGTTTAGAATGCGAGGAAAGGGTTGTTGGGATTACCTTAAAAATTATATTTTAAAGAATGCAAGGTCGAAAAAAATTTTGACCAAAAAATGACTTATGAAAAAATGATTCCCAAACATATTCAAGTGATTTTAGCCGTACATTTCATGTGACCTATCATTACCTTCACTAACTACTTATTGTCTACCAGACATTATGATTATTTAATTTATCAACTCAATGGGAACCAAACAGCTCTAGTCTACTTCAGTGACACATTCACACCACTCCACATTGTCTTAATGTGAGCAGATTTCTCTCTGAGAACTTATATTATATAATTAAGCTTGTATGCATAAATTTGCATTGCTTCAAAGTCAACCACGCATTGTATTAGATAGTAACTACTATGAAATAAAGAGATTGGGGTTAGCTCATATTTATTTTCGAATATTTAAGACAGGGTTTGTGTCAAACTAGTAAAGAATGTCTGGACAACAATTAAAGCTATTACCAACTGATTCATGATTAGCTGAACAGCATTTAGTGAGAGTAGTACCTGGATGTTCTCAAGCATGGATTGTCCGAGATTCCTAAAGCTAACCATCAATTTATTATCTACTGTTTCTCCATTGATGCTTCCAGAAGAGCTATCACACCCTTTGTCTGTAGACACTGCAAGATTGTTCTGACTACTTTGACCGTTAAAATCTTTTGTGTCTTTGGAAGAAGCTGCTACCTCAGATGATTCCCCACTTGTATTCCGCCCAAACTTCCATAACCATTGAAATTTACCTGATAGAAGTTTCCGTTCCTTCATATCAGTTGCCGATTTTGTGAGAGAATCATCATTCAGTGCACATTCTGAAATGATAATTTCTGCTGGATTTGAGACAGGAATAGGTGAGCATTCTGAGTTAGACCCAAAAGACTCAGCGTTGTCAGACTCGGCATCATTGCCATCAATGAATAAGTTCGACCCAATGCTGCTGCCGCTTTCTGATTCGTCTGTGTGATCAGTAATCCCCAGAGTGGGACTTGGCGAATCCGAGAAATTGCAAAAATTATCTTCAATACTGGCACTTTCACTATTTGGAGTGATATCTTGCCTGCCGGCATCTGCTGGATCCTCGTGGCCAAAATCTACATTGCACCTTTCTATATCTGAATCTTCATCCAACCCAAGCTGTCGTACAAGATCCTCCAACAAATTTCTCCGAACAGATGGCTTGGGGGCTCTTCTTCTTTCACCAACCTTAGATGGGATTGGTTCAGATTCAGTTCTAGACAAGCGGAATCTTACTTTCTCAGACCATCCGTTTTTGCGGTTCGGAATTTGTTTTCCAATATCATGTTGCTTTTTTTCTTCTTCCTTGTGAAAATCTCTCCACTTCTCTTCCCAGTAGCTCTCAGGGACTACATATAGTGGAGTTCTAGGAGAAGTTGAACCTAAAGAAAGGCTATGAGCCCTGGTAATCCCCAGTTTGCTTCCATCATGCAACCCTTGATGAAACAGCAGGGAGGTTGAGTTATTTGCATCTCTTCCGATCTCAAGGATTTTGCTTTTTCTATTAGCTTTACAAGATTTACTTTCTCTGGAAAATTCAACAATCTCTGAAGACAGGTAGTGGCGTTCTCAGATGCAAGCAATGAAGATCTCAAATAAAGTATCATTGAAACTGCGAGAGAAGAAATGAAAGCGCCCCTAGGTGAATCAAGGACTCTAAAGTGGGAGTCGACATCGTTATCAGCAGGTTCCTTGAACTTAGTATTTTCACGAGAGAAAATCTCATCCCATATCACCAAAAGATCTTCCAGTGAAAATTCACGGCCAAAGAGGACCCTTAGCCAGCGAAGTGCAAAGTACTGGGGTTCAACCCCTAGTTCAACTAGATGATTATGAAGAGACAAATCAACTATAGAAAGCAAATGATAGAGTGCAGAAGAAGCTCCAATTACAGGAGACAATGCAGTCTGGGAACTCCCAAATGGAGGAGAGAAAAAATCGGCCATTGCAACTGCTCCACCAGCCCCACTCAGCAAAGCATCAAACATAGAATAAGCATCATGTTCCATAAATTTTTCAGATAAGACTATTCCAAGTTCTCCTTCTGCCCCATAGGCATCACTTAGTAAAACAATGGTTTGTGTTCTTGAATCGAGTTCACAGAGACTTCTTATAGAACCGATTTCAGTTCCATTCCCTTCTTCAGCAGATTGTGAGAATTTCTTGAAATCGAACTTATATGTTAAGTCATTTTCATGAAATGAGAAGCCATCAAAATTTTCAGTGAAGTGGTCTTCATAAACCTTTTTCACTTTGGAAAGATGTTCTACATCAACCTTAAGAATGTACAACAATGGGGCCAAGAGTTCATGCATCCCTATGAATAAAGGCATGGATGAATATGTTAGTATAAAGAACTGACGAATTAAGTATGTTTAAAAATGAAAGGTGTTAGAGCATTTTGATATTGAGATGTCATTATGAGAACAAAAATATAATCATTTTGGTTGTACTAGTAGATTTCCAAATTTCACTGTATCTGATTTATGTGACGATTTATATATTTTGATGCGGAGATATAGTACATCATAAAGAAATGTTAAATAACAGATAAGTTTCACACTTCTAAATTAAAGTTTACTAAAGTCTAGAAGCTTCCTTCAGGAGTAAGTTATGACGATAGTTTCAGAATGATCTCAAATTACCACCTAAAAACATTCACCACTTCTTGCCCACTAAGTATTGCCACTTGAGTCATCAACCGTGAAAAGGATTTCTTTCCTTTCTAAGAAAAGATCAGGCTCGAATTATATTTTGAGTGCACTTCGAAATGTATGCGTCACTGATAAGTGTTGAAAGAGTAGCAGAGAAAGAATATACGTTCAAATTTTACGTACCTTGTCGATAGCCGTACTCTGGATGTCTAAGGCACCAAAGTAATAAAATTCGTCTTAACATGGCTTGGCATCTAGTTGTCAGGAAATAGCTACATCGTTCAGGATATAGACGAGTCAAATCTTGGTCAACCATTTTCTCCAGTTCAGCACCCTTGAAGAACCGACCCCACATGCTATCTGCACGACAAATAAGAGCAACATGGATAACATTATATTTTTGAAGTCAGGTGACCTTCTATGAAGCTACTTTGTTTGACTCAATAATCACTAAATTTTTTTTATTTATTATTTTTTTTTGACACTGTGGAAACTGACATCGAGTTTGAGTAAAATAGCAGAGTTTTAGTCAAGAACAGTAGAAGGAAGACAGAAATGTCCTGGATGGGGCGATTTACGGATATTTACAACACCAAAGAGAAGAAAGGAAGCTCTATAACATATTTGGGCATAAAATAGATATACCTGGGTTTTGAGACAGTGGATTGTCAATAACAAGATCGGGGGTATTACTTCCATCCTTTGAAATATGTGGGTCAACTAGAAGCTGCCTCCGCAAAGCAGCATATCTACAGATCGGAAGAGCACACGTCTGCTACATTTGGTGAACAAAATTATTTAGCCAAAATATTGATATACACGATGCTAATTTAACATGATTTAAGATTCAAGTATGAGATATAAACATTGCATACAAAGCGAAGGTTACAGTTAGCTAGTGCTTTGTATTGCAAATTTGCAATTAATCACTATCATATTTAGCAACAGAGAGCCTACTTAAAAATTAAAACCATCTATTGCCGATTCACGGCCCCGGCTTGGAAAAACTAATCGAAAAGATGTAAATGCATTGACATAGAGAACCTTTATCTACCGTTCAGTAAGGAAATAAACTAAACAAACAACTTGAAACACTAAAACAAACTCATCCACTTGATTGACACCTAAAATATGTAAAAATAAACAATTAAATGAATAAATCACTTCAAATAATCATCAATTGCTGAATTGTAACTGCTCTACATAAATAACAGATAAAGGAATTAAGCAAAAAACCATATATAAATAAATTAACTAGAAACTTTCACCAAAATCCGATCAAACTTCAAAGCATCAAAAGGACAGATTTAAGTCAATATAGGAAAGGTCCAATCTTGATCAGTAAAAATAAATACATGACTAGATTCAAATTTTTGCCCTGCATGAGTATAAAAATTTACCTTCTACGAGAATTGGCAGTCACCCGGCGAATATCATCAATTGATGCAGAAGGCGAAGAAGGTAAAATTCCCAAATCTATGCGCCACTGGAGCCCTCTGAGATCCCCAAAGCGACGAGATCGCGCACCATCCAGTTTTCTTTCAGACATTGTAGTCTCTATTGGAAACGGTAACATGATCTTTTACCTGCCTTTCGTGTCTTTATTCCCTACTTGAGCTGAATTCTCTCAAACCTAATTCCCAAACCTCAAAAATCTTTCTATAGAAAAGATATGACTAGAAAAATCTGATCTTTGCTTTACCGCAAACTGCTGGAATTCTCACAAACCCACTTGCTCAATAATGATCGTCCGCATTTAGAAACTAGAGAACAGCAAAAATTTCAGTGTTTTGTCCAAATCCCCAGAAAATCTTGTCCTCTGAAGCTCGAGACACAAGAATACTCAAGAATCAACCAACAAAGCACACGGAGTCGGAAAAAATAAACTGAAATCCAGAAAAAGGATAAGGTCAATTTTTCTTGAAAAGAATAGCTCTTCTTGGGAAGAATCTCACCTAGAAACAGAACAGAGCAAAAATGGAGAAGAAGAAAATCGAGGACGAACTACGAAGGAAAAAATTCTTTGGTGGGCGAGAAAATGAGAGATGCAAGGATATGTATGTATTTGCGTTAGCTGTCATCCAACCAATCAATAATTTTATTTCTTTTTTACTTTTTGTATTTTGTTCTATTGTATGATTGAAAGAGAGGAGATCAGAGTTTTGTTTCTTAGTGGGATTTTTCATTGGTTATAAATTGCAGGTCGGTGTCCCCAAACATTATCAAAAAGTATAGAGGTCCTAAACTTTTATTTTTGGCATTGTTATCTTTTATTTTCAACTAGAAAAAATGACCATGTGTAATTAGCACCGGTTCTTGACAGTTGTATTGTTATTGTGTAAAAATGTTCAAGCAAGACAATGTTATATAATACAAGTCTATTATATGATATGAGGGTGGTACTCACGTTACTTATTAGATGACAATCAATATGTCATTAATAAGTGATATAAGTGAAATTATATGCGTGAATGAATTAATGACTCACATGCTACATTGATACATGATACCAAAAACAACTAGTGTTAAAGGGTATTACATTTTAGAAATATTCTGATCAAAAAACTATGATCAACTTCCCTTCTGAAATAAAAAGAAAAACTAGTCAGGAAGTTATGTTTAAATTCTTGTAAAATTATTATAAAGTAAAAAGATTCATTCCTTAAGCATCCAAGCAAGTTATCTACTTTTCCAAAGGGCAAATAGGTAAAATGGGACATTTGTAAATTGTAATCATTATATTATTATATTTATTTATATTAAAAATTCTACGGCTTTTAGAACTCAAACTATTGATTTAGAAATTGAATATGTATAATCAAAATTTCAAATGTGTAAATTCATGAATTGTTGGATGGATTCTACCAAAAGATTCAAGTATTGCATGTTTTTCCAAATATATGTGATGGTATCATGGCAACGTATAAAATAAAAGGGTTTTGGATTTCGTTGCATTTTTGGGAAGAAATTTTGGGACCCGTGCTGCAAATTGTACTCATTTTCTGATTGATAAAATTTGAGAAGAAGGGGTAGTTGTGGAATGTTAGAAAGTTGACCGGTTATGTGTCTGCTACAAAATAGAATAAATAGATCAAGGTCTCAGTCTCATTCACATAATCACATCCACCAAATTTAAATAATAAATAAATAAGAAAAAGAAAAAGCAATAAAGTAAAATGACTTAACCATCCACAACCGGTCAAATATTCTAATTTGGTTGCTATAGCTATGGGAGAAAATTTACATACAATATGAATGTATATCTTACATGAGATACTCAACTAATTGTACATATTTTTCACGTAAGATGTACCATATAATTTGTATATATGTATCTCTCCATCTTAGATGAGAAAGATTTAAACACATCGGATGTACGTTCTACAAAGTAAATACTGCATGTTGAGATGCAAATATATTATTAGTCAGATATATCACGTAAGATATGCATATGATGTACCAAAATTTCTCTTTATAGCCCATAGATGACTGGTTTCATGTATAAGATACACAATCATATATCTTCTAATTATTTGGGTTGACAAAGTGAAGTGATAACATTGCTTGTCATTGCGTATTAAAAACTTTTCTCCATTAGACCATCACTGTGGAAAACGAGATGAGGAAAATTCTAATACAATGGTAAAAGGAAAAACTGCTTAAAAACGAATGCATCTTTTCAGGGGATAATAATGTAGATAGACTAAGTCTAAAAATGATCTAATGCCATGCGGCATGTCAGATTCAAGTCATTTAGTATGCCACATCATCTAGTACGCAACGTCAACATTTAATGGAATAATACTGTCAGACATCTGACATTAGAACTAAGTCTATCATTTGAGTCTACAATACCCAAAATTTTTCATATGAGCACCGTACTCATGTATTAAAATGAGTACTTTCTCACAATGAGGTGGACCCCACTCACATATAGCCACCCTTATGTGATGAGTTCTCATTTTAACACATGAGCACGATGCAATTGTGAGAAAAAAACTCCTATAACACCATTCTTGAAACAACAAGGTAAACAAACTAAATTCAACTCTTCTAATGTGAAGGACGATGAATTTCGGCCATCCAAAATCATTCGGACTAAGAAATTTAATTTTTATTTTATTGAATTTTATTTATTTATTATTAATTTACTATTATGCCCCCCTAAGACCTTTTTGAAGATTATATGTGTATATGCTTTCTTAAGATTTTTCATATGGTCATTCTAATTAATTAATTAATTAATAAAATTTGTGTGAAGTCCTCTTCTTCTAGTAGATTTTATAACTCTCTTTGTTTAGAAAGTTTTCGCTAGAATTTCTTGTCATTCTTTGTCAAATTAAAATATTGATGCCTAAACTCAAGACTGATTAAGATTTAATTGTAAGAACTCAATGACAACGTTCACGAATTCATGCCTTATATGAAAAACTTGAATAGAAAAAAAAAATATTGTATTTCGTAAAATATAGTAGATATCTCAATGTAATTCTTTGCATAATCAATTAGACTTTAGGTAGGTGCAAACAAGCATAGGAATCAACATAAATTCAAAATTCCAGCCATATATCCTTCTTGTTGTAATTATTCACACAATTAAAGCACGCAATCGAACTTTACACCAACAATTTGGCAATGCATCAGTGTCAATGTACACATCATCCTTGTCCAAATCTACGTACGTTCAATAATAAAACACATTAAATGTTTTAATCTTTTCCTCTCCAAAGTTCGAGTAATTTCATAGAAGAAATTATATAATTTCGGAAGTCAACATCAGACGCATGTGTGACTTACATCAGTCTCACTATCCACGTCAGCTTGCCAACTAATGTGGCTTTTACACTTCTAGTATTATTTATGATGCCAGATGTTTGGAATTATATTATTTCCCAATGTCATAGTGCATATGGGTTAATTTTTCTAATCACTATGTATTTTTCCCTTAGAGGGATTGCTATTTATGTTTAAAAAAAAAAAACTTCCAAACTCTAAAACTTACGAATTTATGGAAATCATATCCTACTTTGCTATTGAAATTGTTTGAATCAATAACTTTTCTTGAAATCGTAGGGGTGAAAAATGTCATATGCTATTCGACTTATTTGAATTGGCCGTTTCTTGAAACCTTAAGGGTTAAAAATGTTACATGTATTCTACCAGATCTTGTCTTTCTATTAACTTCTTGATCGAATATTGACAAAGTGGTGAACAGGGTGTATATAAGGCTTTTGTTATTATTAGTTCAACTAGAATTCTCATATGTACATTGTACGAGATCTAAAAGTAATAATAACAATAGTAATTATAGGAAAAATGTTTATCTGGTATGAAAAAGTGACAATCAATTCACGTTTGTCAACTAACAAATATCAGTTATTCATATTAGATAAACATGTCTACTTAAAATTACTTTAATAATAAATGTCAACAAACTTTTACAAAAATTTAATAAATTATTAATACAGTCAATTGAATCTTATATTAGTATTATGAGATAAGTTTTTATAGTCATTCTATCATATTTAGATTTATTTGTCGGTAACACTTTTTGCACCAGTTGATTCTTTTTTTATACAGTGCGTATAAGAGACGGGAGGGAAACCAATATCAGTTATTTATGTCAGATAAATATTTCTCCATATAATTACTCTAATAACAAATGTCAATGAATTTTTATACAAAAATTTAATATAAATTATTAATACAGTCAGTTGAGTCATATATTAACATTATGAGACATAAGTTTTAATATTCATTCTATTATATTTGAATTTATATGGCAGTAACACTTTTTGTACCAGTTAATTATTCTTCTCCTTCTTTTTTTTTTATACAGTGGGTATAGGGGAGGGGCATGTGTGTTCCAACGCAGGACCTCCTGTCTAGAATGTGAGAAATCTAATTGTTGTAATACTTGTTTGAATTACAGCACCAACTAATTATACATATATAAATAAAAATTACTTCAGGTGATTCAATAAAAATAAAATGTTTAATAAAAATTGTTAAACAATTATTACAGTGCAATCGTATCAACATTCGGTCTATTTCTCAAATAAATAATCTAACTCTAAATACGGTAAGATTTAAATTGTTTCATAGGAATTTATCAAGAAATTCTAATTTAATTATAAAATCGGTAAATTACAGTACTATGATTTAAAAAAAAATCAATTTGATTATTGCACTACAATAACCATATAAAAATTTCTTCAAAAATTATCCAAAATTGAAATTTACAATTATATTTACAGATTTTTAGAAATTCATTAGTTTAGAGACGTGCTATACTTGTGTTTTCGAATCATAAAAATTACTATATTTTTTTAAATAGAACTCCTAATTAATTTCGTGTTCCATTTGTTAAGTGATAGATCCCTAATTCAAAATATTTGGCTAAAGAAACCACCGTGAATTGAGAATGAGATATGGGTTAATAAAGAAAAAAAAGTGAATATTATTTAATAAATTAATGTAACAATCTCAAAAAAATAAAAAAAAGATAAAAATACAAATACAAAAAAGGAATTAAATTATTTCACTAGAAATCTTATATAGTTAGAAATTTTATAGAACTAGAAATCTTATAGAGCCATAAAATAAGAGGGAAAAGCCACCATTCTCTTATTTTATATATATATATATATATATATATATATGGATTAGAAAAATGTGTTGAAGTTTGAAAAGTATTATTATAATTATTATTACTACTACAACAAATGAGATAAATTTTTAAAACTGCAATAACACTTTTGGAAAGTTGAATATGTTCCCATTAATTAAGTCTTACGAAATCAGAAATATCAAGATAAAAATTATCAAACATGTTCAACCTGTGGCATACACATTTTGAGTGCTTTTGAATAAAAAATGGGGAAAAATCAACACGAAGCAATTATTCACGAATATAAAATCAACAAGTGTTTCTGATTATAAAAAAAAAAATTAAAGTTATTCATATCCTTATTTATCACGGAATTTATTAATTATTATTTTTATTCTATAAATTATTATAAATATATTTTTTGAAATGTATTATTATTAATATTTAAAATATATATGGCAATAATACTTGGAATTCATTCACTTCACATTCACATGCTATGTTTGGTGCCATTACTGCATTATTACCATACGCACAATCAACACCATACACATTATCTGAAGAAAACCTCAAACTCCATTTTTCTTTTGTTTTGCTAAGTAAATAAGTTCCACCGACAACTCAAAAAACAATGAAATAAAAGCTCGCTATCACTTGACATAAACTTCATGGTTACAATCATTGTCCTTGTTGGGTCGGAATAAGCTTGTGTATGATTGGAGTTTTTCAAAATTGATGTTATGAAAAAATTAAGTGAGTTTTTTAGAGAATGTGTAGTTAAAACATAAGATTTACGAATCCAAGTGTGGTTACAAGCATTAAATTTGGTATTACTGTCGATGACAAGCTACTGAAATGATTATCATGTGCTCAGACATTTTGTTATCTTTAAATTAAGGATGCAACATGCTGTGCCAAATTGATGAAAACTTTGAAATAAACACTAAATCTAATGTAATAATAAGTTTGGAGTCAAACTAAAATTCTCGTAGTCTCTCCCGCCATACGTCTAGTCGCAAAAAATATGGCGGGAGATCATCTTCTAAAATTCTCGAGGGATTTGCTAGAGTTGAAGAAGAGGGCTGGGTATTTAGTAGGCTAATATGAAATTCTATGCTTTCATTTTTCTTTTGATTGAAACATATGTAGTCAATTGTATTTGGTTGCTGTCAAAATTTAAGTGAAAGTGCTTTAATTTTAGATTTTATATACAACTTTGGTTGGATTCTTATATTCTGGGTGGGACGTTTCAGGTTTGAGCCATACCTAGTCCTCCCCCTATTTCCCTCCCCACCCCTGTCTTCCCCTTGTATAAAATTAAAAAAAAAAAGGAAAAGAAAAGAAAATTTTTCGGGGAAAAAAAGGACTAAATAAAACTTAAGGAAGTCCAGGTTTAAATCCTTGATCACGAAGATGGATGCTTGACCATCATGATGGTTGCACGTTGCTCCTATAAATAAATTAATGTCCTTTTGTTTTCTCTATGCAAAAACGTGACTTGAGAGGAAAATTATAATACCTTCAGAGTTTTATTGTAACTCTTTGTTGAATTGTTCAAATGATAGAAAATTATGTGTAGTAATGTTCAGGTTTTATTTTTCCTTGTAATACTTAAGTTGTCGGTTGATGGTGAAATTTTATATAGTTGTAAGTGACTTAACCATATAGTGAAAAGTTTTGAAAGTCGGTTAAACTTGTCTCTAGTTTTTATATATTTCTCGTCTTTTTTTCCCTTTATTATTATACATGGGGGATATAGGGGAGGGGAGGGACAAGTGTGGATCGAACTCAGGACCTCTGGTTGGGAACGCAAACATCTTAACTATTGGAGCACAATTCGAACCACTTACATTTTTCTTATTTAATTAAATTCTTTAAATAACAATGGTGTGGGTGTAACTGGAGAATTAGCCTAAATGCCCAAGAACTTAGAAGAAAAAACCAAAATTCCCAACATATTGGAAGTGGGATCATTTAAGCCTCTATACACGTAGCACTAGCTTGAGGACATATGTGATTTTGTGCTAGTGACATAAATAGTTGGAATTTTTTTTTTCTTTTTGCTAATTTTAAACAATAAGCAGTTTTTACAAAGAGAGTACTTACCATATAAATATGTAATCTATAAGTCAAAGTGTTATGATTGAAAGACATTGCTAATGTTCAACTTACAAAAATCCCCGTCTTAATGATAGTTGTTTGGGGTATTGCTCAAATCCCTTAGCCACTGTACGAGTTTTAATTTACTGATCAAGTGAGCGTCATTCGTCCATTGATCTCTTGTCATATGTGCGTATGGCAGAAGATCATTTTTTGTCATGGATCAACTAGTATCCAATCGCCAACGTACTCATCTACATTACTTGTTTCCTGTGGGGATTTTTTAGAGCTTGAGTTGGAACGGTGGCTTGGCTTCATTTGCGTAAGATTAGCTTAATTGTGGCTCTAGGTATTTTTAAAATTTTGACTGGTTTTGAAACAATCATGGGTGGGTGTTAGACTATTAGTAGATGCAATGGAGATAGGTTAACTAGCTTGGTCGAGCGCATGAGAATATAACACATTGTCCTTTGTTGAATATATCTGCCATAAAGCTACTAATATATAAAAATTTTCTATCACATTTATGAGATGCCATCATAGCACTTATCGTCTCATATTAGTGTATGAATACGCACCACCTGGATTAACTTCTAATATATATATATATATATATATATGATATAAACTCCTTCGTTGTTGAATTGTTGCATGTTGTTTTCTTTCTTTCTGTATTTTATCTTTTGAAAATTATTTCAAATTAAGGGATTTCAAATATGAACGAAAAGTTTCATTCAGAAAAAATAAGGAAAGAAAAGTCAGATAGTAAAAAGTCAGTAATCTTTAATAATTATCTTAAATTGAGAACTATGACTTTGAAAAATGGCTTAGCAACTAATTGATGTCTTGACAATTACAATATCAAGTTTAACGTTAATTAAAACTGATAATCTTGCTTAGAAAAGTGAAAGCACCACTTGACTATCCCCATAATCACGTCTCTATATGCTCCCATCAACTAGGGCCAACCGTTGCGTATACCAGTTATCACTATAGTGATCCATATTTATTAGCATAGAGCTAAGTTTTCCATACTTAAATAAAATATCAAATAAATATCAAATTACCTTGTTTAACCATTCTAAATAACATTTTGCTACCGCGTCCAATGATAAAAAAATCCAGTAATTTGGGCCCTATAACTCATATATGGGTTTTTGATTGGTAAAGAGTATACCAATGTCTAATACTCTTAAAGTACCATAGTTTTTTCAATGATTGCAACATTTAACCACTGTTTGATAATTGTAAGGTACATAGTTTTTTCAATGGTCGCATCATTTATTGTAATTTTGTTTATTTTTTATTTTTTCATAAAAGGGGGAAATATAAAAGGGGTATGTATGATTCGAACTCGGGACCTTTTGTGCGGAATGTAAGGATATAATAACTATCATTTGTTCGAACCACATAATTTTGTTTATACATTATTATATGGTAAATATGCTCTTATTTTTCTTTTTTCTTTTTTTTAAATATGCTCTTATAATTTGGTTATATATTGTTGTCTTGGGTTTTGTATTGAATTGGGTGGTTACGAGCTAACAAATAATTAAGATGATAAATAAATAATATAAAGGAATTTGGTAAGAGAATGATAAAGAAACATAAAAGATAAGAGAATATGAATACTTTATGCAATTATTACGTGCATGCTTAATAATAAATAATAATGCAAAGTTTAATAATAGCCTATGACTTGAACAATGAAAATGTTTATGTCTGTTACCAATTTTAACAACTAAAGTCTAGCTGACAAAAAAGAAAAGAAAAGATTAAGTGAACAGAGCAATTTGAGGACTAGTTGATAATAAAATAATAAATATTCTTCCTTTGAAGTTTAGAAGTAGACGGTCCATCAATTTCGTCACGGATCAGATCGGTTTATGGATCAAGTGTCCATCTCTTAGCCCCTAATCACATCCAATTTAAAGATAACACATATGTTGAGGGGGCAAAAAAAAAAAAGGAGAAGAATAGAGAACACTGCAAAGTTAACAAAACATTGAGAAAACACGCAATAAAATAATGAATATGGGACAATATGTTAAGGCCAAGGCAATACAAATAAAATCTCATAATGAAACGTTCAAGAGAAACGAGATAAACTGTCATTGCCTTGTTCACATAGCTGAGAGAAAAATTAAATTATGACATGGCACCTCTCATTCCATGTGAACGCATGAGTGCACACATCATAAATTTTTAAATTCACGTATCTATATACTCGCAAGTGATGAGAACTGCACCTTCCGGATCCGCTAAAAATTTTTTGAGTTGAGAGATATACAATAGATTTCATGGGCAAAGAAAGACATTGAGAGACAATTAGATTATGACACTTTCACCGTTATGGCACTTCCCATTCTATGGGAATGTAAAGATGCATAAATTTTCAAATTCACGTAACGTGCATATCGATACACTCACATGTGATGAAAGGTGCTATAACAGCTCCTCTGGAAGTGTCTGAAATTTTTTGAGTTGAAATATGTAGAATAGCTAGATTTCGCACGCAAAGAAAGGACAAGTTATGAGGGTGTAAGTACATTCATGAATGTTTACAAATTTTGTACATCTTGTATATATCCAAATAACACTCTTTTTTTCCCTCAAATAAAAAATTGTTGTATAAACACAAACTCTGTAAAGAGAACACATGTTGGTTTTATAGAAAATCTACATATAACATATAAACACAAATGTTTTTCCTTAAAAAAAAAAAAAAAAAGGTTTTCCGTCGAATCATCACTGTCACGTGCAGGGTACAGTAGCAAAACGACGAGCGTGATACGCGCGCCCAATACATTATCGAGAAAAGTAACCGTTGCATATATTTTCTATTCTTCACTGAGAGGCCTCCAGTATTTATATATTTTACTTTATTATATTACCAAAGTGCCATGTGTAGGGATGTCTATGTCAATTTTAATTAATCATACGTGTGTTTCTATACATAACACTCATATTTAAGGTGATTTCTACGAAGTGAGATTAGATTGCTGTGCTTTCATAGAAAAACTACATCTTTAGTGTTCATTTTATGAAATTAAAAATTTATAATGAAAAGCAAATATATTTACTTAAATTTCAAATTCATACGATAAAACTTGTAACGCACGTAATCGTTCACTTTCAAAATGAAAAAAGATTCAACAAAAATTTCACTTCATCCCAGCAAACACAATACTTGAAATCAATCTAATCTTGTTCTCATCATTAATGAACCAAAAGATAAAAAATAAAATAAAATAAAACTTGCCGAGGAACTAAAACATGACTCCCTATATGATTGTAGTTATTATACGAAATTTTAACTTACATGTGAAGTTATTCAAAAAAAAAAAAAAAAAAAACCAACATGGTGTATTATTATTTAACTTTAGTTATTATTAAGATATCAGAGACATGAATTTAATACTTTCTTAGTTATTTATTTGGTAGCAGCGTGGGGGTGAGAATGGGAATCCTGCCCCCGACTTTTTGATTTATTAAAATAAATTTTAATAGGAATTTATTATTTTAATTTACAAATTTAATTTTTTTTTATACAAAGGGCATAGGGGAGGGATAAGTGTGGTTCATACCCGAGATCTCCCACCCAAAACTTGAGTATTTAATAATAAGATAAAAATAAAAATTAAAAATGAAACGGATGGGATTAATAGGCATTTTTGTTGTCTTGCCGGCTTGCCCTGTTTTAATTTTTAAATTGGTAGTATTTTATTTATGTTCTGTCGGAATGCTGAAAAAAAAATTGACAATTAGAAGAATAAGTTAATGTTTTGTAAATCATAAGTTAAATGTTTAATAAATTATTTCATAGAAGCGTTGTCTGGTTTGAAAATAACATTTTATTGTTTGGTAATAATAGATATTTTGTTGCTACTTAAAAAAAAAAAAATTGTTTTTGCTATTTTCCCCCCATTTTCTTTTCTTTTGATACAAGGGGTAGATAGAGGAAGGGAGGGGAGAGGAGATAAAGGAATGATATGCGTGGTTTGAACCTGCGACCTCTCGCCCGAAAACGTGAGTTTCTAGCCACTATGATACTTGTTTAAACCACATGTTGTTACTATATTAAGATATAATTACTTAAAAGATTGATTCATTAATTCATTTTTCATATTTGTTTTGTTCTTTACTGTAATGTGAGGAGTGGTACTCCTTTCTTGCATTAGTTCATCCTTTTTAATTAAGTTCTGTAATGAGTTTAGGCTTGGGTTTATGTCCACCTCTTATATATAATAATTTTTCTTAATTAAGTAAAAAGGTAGCGGAATCCAAATATCCCCTATTAAATTTAAGTGGATGCCTAAAAACAATATCGAAGGTTTAATAGTGTTATATAAAAAAATATGTATTTACTTAAAAAGACATTTACTTTGACAATGCCAAAATATATCTATGCCAAAATATATCTATATTGTCTACTTTATCTCCCATTGATTTTACATTTGAACATATGTACAGTCTTTTTTAGTTTTATATATTAATTAACGCTATGTACAATTTCATTACATAATTGTTTTGTAATCTTTAATTTTTTTTTTACGAGTTGTAATCTTTAATTTAGCAATGTTAGATTTCACAAATTACAAAATATAAATTAAAAATATAATATAAGCAACTTAGAGTTAAATATATATTTAATAGATTTCCACCCGTTTGTGGTACGGGTAGAGCTCTAAAGGAATTTCATTAATAAAATAAAACGAAATTGTTCTTGTTATCTTAATGTCATAAAAAAACTAAAAATCACAACATGCATGTAATTAATGTGCATCCTATGTTTGCAAGTAGCATGCAATCAATTCTTTATTTTGATAACATAATTTTAAATTCTTGTTATTAGATCATAGACATCTCGTTGAACCAATAATTTTTTTATTAATTCTTATTTTTTATTCCATTTAAAGATAATAAAACCCGATAGCATAATTTTATATTAGTTTCACACTCATGCATTTAAGAACATACTATGCTTCACACCCATGTCTTTCACGGATATTTTATAGTGACAAAATAAAATCTAATGGAGTAGAAGAATATAAAATCATTAAATTATACAATTGAACAAAGTAAAATTAAAATTCATTAGGCAAATATGAGATATATCTAACTAAAATGTAATATGTTGATAGAGTTTTAAAATAAAAATATTAAATTAAATGAATAAAAGGAAAAGTATAATAATAATATTGAAATCTAGATTAATATATTATCTATTTTCATGTAATTCAAATCCATTAGGCAAATATGTGATATATCTAATTAAAAATGTAATATATAGATAGGATCTCAAAATAAAACTATTAAATTAAATAATTAAAAGGAAAAATGTAATAATTGAACCAATAAAATTTTTTATTAGCTCTTATTTTTTATTTCCTCTAAAGTCAAATTTTTTATTTCCTTTGAAGTCAATAAAACCTGATAGTATAATCTATATTAGTTTCACACGTGCGTTTCAAGCACATACTATGTTTCACACCCGTATGTTCACGGATATATTATGCTGACAAAATAAAATACAATAGAATAGGAGAATATAAAATGATAAAATTATACAATCGAACAAATTAAAATTGAAATCTATTAGGCAAATATAAAATGTATCTAACTACAATGTAATATATAGTTATGCTGATAGAGTTTCAAAATAAAAATATTAAATTAACAATAAGGAAAATTATAATGTATATATATATAAAGAGAATAGTCTATGGTACCCCTTTACCACAATTTTCCCGCCTATTTTTGTGGCGACATATGTGGTTAGTCTTTTGTTTTTTGCTATTTTATTTTATTCTTCTTTTTCCTTTTTCAATTTTAGATATTGTTCGCTGAATTTTTGCTCTAATCTCGTTTATCTTCTTAATTAAATCAAACTTTTATCCTAAATCATGATTCTTTTCTCTTTCCATTTATATAAATCCCTGAATGAGCTTTGAATTAGTAGCTTAAACTCTTTCTTATCCTAAATCAAATTATTTCTAATCATTTGTTTGATTGTTTGATTAAATCCCAAGATTTCGTTAATGTGATTAGCTTTGCAATTTTTTTTTTTGAATATACAATTTAAATTTCTACTAATTATCATTATCAATTTGCAATATTAAATGCAAAATCTTCCTACATTTTTAATTAGCCTTTATTTTAATTTTAATTGTTTTTTCTTTTTCAAAAAAAAAAAAGAGTTGTGATTAGGCTCTTTATGCATTAAAAAGAAAGTAGATAGATAATATGTGAGGAATTACTACATCAAACTCATGGCTTACAATTTGAAGTTGACATCGAATAAACAAAAGGTGTATGTATGCTTCTTGAATTTTGCAAGATTCATAATAACCTAAAAATGTTGGTAAGAATTTTGATTACTTATATATAGTGTTTTCCATATGGAAAAGAACAAATTCTTGAATTTATCCCAATATTATCATATCAGCAATTTCGTACCACATCACTCTAAATTCATTTTAAAGCAAATTGCTCAAGGATCATAATTCAAATGCCGCATTGTGTTTCTTCAAGAATTGTGTTGAACACACTAAAGGGATATAAATAGATTGTAGTATAAAGCTTTGCATAGCTCATTGTTGAAATTTCTGATAAATGTACATGTGTGTTTAATGTGATATAATATTTATGTGTGGGGTGGACGATTCTTGATATAAAATACTTTTATTGTGGTAGGGAGTGTAACACCCCACAAAAATTTAACAATAAATTAAGCAAAATGAAAATATTTAGATGATGGAAAACTACTTGAATTTCAAGAATTTCACAATCATGGATCAATTGAACATTAAAAAGTAGAATGTGACATTATATCAAATTGAAAAGTTGTAAGTTTGCCATTAAATTGAATAATGAAAATTGAAATATGACAATGTGATTATATTTGAATTGCTACAAGATTGTCAATAATTAGAATATAATAACGAGATGGCATTGAATTCTAAGATTGTTATTCAAAGGAATGTCAAGAATTAGAACATGATCACTGGTAACATGATCAATATTTTGGACAATGAATTTGAAATTAAAAAGTAACTGTTGACATTGTATCGATAATGATTGACAATATATTGATAATGATGAATTAATCACGCTATTGACAGTGTAATGGTTATATTGTATAACCACATGAGTTTATTATTGATAATGTAAACGTCATTTTGACAATGATTGAGTAACCGTTTGAAATGTCACAAGAATTCAAAGAATTGTGACTCAAAGAAGCCTAGAGGTAAAGAATGTTGTTATTAGTTAATATTTTGAAAGTTGACAACCTAATTGTAAAACCCTATTAATTGAAATGACTCAAATAAACATAGTTCAAAATATTATAACTTAATCATAAGACAATACAAAGTATAAAGACTGTTAAAGCAATAAACGAACGATCCACATTGAGCCACATCGCCCCTAAACACATATGGCGCCATGTTGCGCCACTTGTCTTACTCTAATTGGCGGAATCTAAAAGTTTATTAAAACTAACTAAGTTCTAACTATTATAAAAAAAAGGTTAAAGGGTCCTCAAGTTTTCCAAGAATCCCAAACCATCCCCTTTTCTCTCCTGAACCCCAAAATTCGTCCAACATGATCAAAGAAAGAAGAAAGCCAATAAAAACTCACCATAATATCCATTTGTCTTTTGAAAAGGGTTCCTTACAATATATAGAAGGATTATATCTTGAAAAATAGTTTTAATTGAGGAATATCAAGACTTTAAGAGCACTTTCCACTTGAGATTATTCGAAGAATATTTGAGGTGAGTAATTAATGCTTTGATTCCCTTTTTTCATTTATGATGTTTTAATACGATAGACATGATTTTAAGTGAAGTATTCCATGAGATAAATATGAATTTGATGCCTTGAAAAGAAAGATTGATTTATTGCATTTGAATCACTAGTTATTCTACCCGTTTTGTATTGAATTGCTTCGAATTGTTTCCTATACTATAACATATTCAATGATTCCGAGATAGGGAAAATTAGTGTGGTGTTTGTTTTGAATTGGAATTCCGGTAGGGGTCAACCGGGGTTCATTGTAGATCTACTTAATTGTACATAGTCATGATTTAATTGATTGAATTGATATGATTCTTGCGCACACCACGGGTAGTAGTTTAACTAGTGATAGGGCCCATTTGTACATTGAAAAGCTTTGCGTATTGAATGATTTTCTTGAAAATAAATCTTTCAAATAAAAGGTGAATCAAATGATTCTGTTACTCACTGAGTACTTCGTATTTATTCCCTTCTTTTTACAATTTTGTAGATAATTGAATATATGACATTTGAAAAGTAAGGCAAGTCATGGGTTGGAGCATGCTCGCGAAGGGAGTAGAGTTTTACATGTAGTGACAACATGTTTTTGAAAATATTATGAATTTAATACCTTTTGTATTAACAATTATGCCAACCTCTCTAAAAATGTATTTCTAATTTTATATAACATTGACAACTTACCTTCTAGTATAATAGCTTTTCAATAATTTGTCTTGAAAAAATTAATTTTGCTCACTTTGGTAATTAATGAAAAATACCTATTAATATAACTTGTTGAGTTCTTTGTATTTTATTGAGAAACCAAGTTGCAATGATTCTTTAAAATATAACAAATTGTTAATTTAAGTAATTAGCTTTATCATTTTGTTCGTTTTGTACGTCCAGTCCCTACTATTTATATTGAAACTTCCGCTACGGAATTTATTAATCAATATAAGATTTTTGAAAATATTGTAAAATTAGCATAGGCGTGACAGAGAGTGCCTACAATTGATTATTGGGGAATTGTCCATTGACTTCAAGTAGCAATTGCTTATTTGGGGATATATACTATGAATATATAGTATGCAAGTGTATTGTATATCACACGCTTACTGCTTTTGGTTTTCTAGAAATGCTGAAGATGACTGCCCATGAAGTAGAGGCTTGCAAAGAATTTATTCTTCCAAGTCCAAATTATTAATATTTGAAGGGTGTTACCTTGTAGTATTGAGATTGTTCGCACCACCAGAACATATTTATATGCATAGTTTTATTTGTTTTCATTGTGAGTAGAGATGTTATGTGTTATTTTTGATAATATCTTGTGAAAAAAAGTATAAGCATTTTTCTACTTTGTAAGAACATGGAGTGTTAGGCTTCTGTTCATTTATGGCTAATAATTTTTTAGGTCAATGTCCATAACAGAGGTTACCATGTACTTCTATATTATCAAATTTATTTATTTTTCAGGTCAACATCAACTAGAAAGATCACCATTTACTCCTATATTCTTGGGGAAAAAATATCGCATGGTATTTTTAGCTCCTAAATGAGCAACCCATTGCCAATAGTTTTTTCCCCTTTGAAAAAGGATTATATTGTTGGGTTATTGTTTGCTTTTTTAACATTGATTTAATTTTCTATATAATAATTGTCAAAAATCTTCTAATCGTATCCAATTATGGAAATCTAATTGTCAGTATTGGAGCAACCATTTGGGAATATTGGGAAATTTACATTTAGTACCTGTTAGATTTTTCGAACTCCTATTGCCATGGAATATCATTGTGAATATAGTAATATTGTAGTTGCTCTATCTAACTATTTTGGCTTGATAACTTAGAACAAAGTGGTTCTTTCTCTTCCCCCTCTTTCAATTAATATATTTAGAGCTGCACACACACACACAGAGAGTGATGTAATCATAAGACCTAACGAAAAAATACATAAATAAATTTTTACATTAACTAAAAAAATTGACTACTCAATTATTACCGTGCAACTTAGAAAGCCTAGCTTTGTCACTTGCGACTAATTCAGTGGGTTTGCTTCATCAATCGACCTTCTCTTTCCAATTTTTATTAAAATTTTGTTTTACTTAAAGGTTTTAATTTCAATATAAAAAATAATATCAATTGATCAATATACAATGTTAAAAATATATATTTGGTCAAATATATACACAACACGTGTGATGTCAAAAATGATTATGCAACTTGCATCATCAGTCAATGTATTGACTCCATTTTGGTAGTCATCACTCACTGAGATGTTGACGAGCACACATATGGAGAAGCTCTATATATTATTGAGCACGAAACTGGCATTTTTACATGCCCATTTTTAGTTATTAAAATTATAATTTTATATTCTATGTCTTCAATTTTTTATTTCTTACTAGAAGCTTCACACACATGCGCACAAATATATTACTATATGCTCAAATATCATCGGTAGTCCATTTTCATAGACTTTTTCCATATTTCTCAATTTGACAGTTTAAGTACTAAAACAAAATTATATATTTCCTATTTTTTGTTATGTAAATTTGATGGTGAGAAATTACTCAAGATTTTATAGTTTATTATCAAAATTCTTTGAAATTAATCTTTCCGTGCAACGTATGGGTAAGAGACTAGTTATTTAGAAAATAAAATTCCTCAATATTGATTTCGTCTCTCCTAAAATTGATGTGTTTGGTCATTTTACTTGTATTGCCTTAAGGTCGTTATAATCACACTACAACTCTTTCTATATCCACCACATACTAATTGAACTGAAAATCCTTCATGTGTTAAAATTATAATTTATTTTTATAATCTTTTGATCGTATTTTTCATCTTCAATTTTTAACACGTTAACACATTTTATATCTTTGACAATAATTTTTTTGTTATGAAAAATATGTTAAAACAGTGTACAAAATTTATTTGCTCATCACATTTTAAATAAGGAAAATGATAAAAATAAATAACTAAAAAAAGGCCACAACTTATGTATTTATAATCTATATATATAAAAGCAAATTAGTCTGCGGTACCTTTATACCGCAGTTTTCCCATCAAAATTGTATCAAGTGAGGACATTTTAAACATTTTTAATATATTAGGTAGATTCTATGGTATATTATAAATTAATATTTCTCTATTTTTTCAATTAGTTAGGAATTATGATACTAATATATTCTTATCTTCAAATATTTTGATTAAATATTTTGTTAGATGTATCTTATCTTCTTAAATATTTTGTTAGATTAATTTATATTCAATGTTTTTTGATTTTTTAATTTAAAAATTTTTTAATATGCATATCTTACCTAAGAAGTATTTCATAATTTATATTAAACTATTTAATCTTTAGCTGATGCATTAATTTTTAATTATTGTTTATATGCTTTTAAATCGGGTCTTTAATTATTATGTTATTTATTTTGTATATGACAAATATAATTTAATTAACGCTCCATAGTTTACAAAATACACAGTATAATCACGAAGAAAAATAAAATTTTTAATTTCATGAGATATAAGAATAACAAGGGGTCAGGTCGGAATAGAGTATGCTACACCCGTTAACGGACATATCAATTTTTTTCCACATCCCCACTTAAATCGGAGACTGGTCAAGGAGGGGTTAGTACATATAATTCATATTACCCATTTATTAGTCAATTTAAATATATTTATATATTTCTTTTTTAATTTTTTGTTTATTAAATAGTATTCTAAACATTAAAATTACAATTGAAATTACTGAGCTTTCTTGATAAGTTTCATCATCTTTTTACTTTTCAAACTATTAGAGTTTTTAGTAAATATTTTTACTTTTGTCTAAAAAAAGGTAAGTGGACAGGGTACGAGTAAAAATTATCATACCCTTCATCGGTACATTGTTAAGTCAGGTCGATTTTTTATCTCATCCCCGGACCGAATTACTTATTTAATCTGATACTCCCTATCTTAATAAGATCAGGTACCTATGGGTATCAAGGTTGTCGGGTCTTTTTGCAACTCCTATTAAAGTCACTTAATAACGTTCCATATCAAGTAAGCACATAATAACTATTAGTTAACAACAAGATAATCAAAATATTATAGTTCAATATGATTAATCATACATTACTTAACATTTCGTACTAATATTATATATAATTTGATTTGATATCTTTTCGTGCAACGCACGAGTGATAATCTAGTAATAAAATAATAACGTCAGTAAGTTGGTTTTTTAAAGAAACCAAACAATAAGCGAAAAAATTATTTTTAATTATGCTCGACAATCAAATTCAGTCAGACAAATACTACTTATATATATATATAGATAGATTTATTTCATGTGCATCATTAACATCATTATTTTATGTGCGTCATTAATATAAGCAACTTATAAGTAGAATTGAAAATTTGCTTCTAGATGAACCAGATTCTTCCGTTAATAGTTTTTTTAACATTTATTATTAAGCACCTACTTTTAATTCTTTGAAAAGTAAAAGTAGGATTATAATAGCAATTCCTAACTTAGTCCTACTAAACCCTGTTAATTACCAGCAAGTGGTTTATTAGATTAATGAGAAATTATTTAGTATTCACAATGTTAGGTGGGTATCTTGAACTCTTGATACGTAGTTACATGAGTACATCGCATTCAGAGTAAATGAGAAATGTTAGAAAGGAAAATAACAAAAGGAAAATAAAAAATGGTAATATAAAAGTCTGCAAGGATGAAATGAAATATGAGAACTTGAATTCATAAAAGGTGGTGGATGGTTAATACCCTCGAAGTTTTAGTGAGTTCTTTGTTATACATGAAAGTTCAGTGAATCAATAGTTACCTCTACAAAATATAGTGAGTATCCAGTAATTTTCGAAATGTAGCTGTTAGCTACGTTGGTAACACCATTAAATTTAGAGTAACGCTATTTAGTACCACTAGTGCTTGACACCATATCAAGGTGACATTAAATGATAAGTTGAATTAAGTAGATCGGAAGATTTATTCATTTAATTTCACTTATCATTTAATGACACATTAGATGCCACCTAGACTGGTGCAAAACACCACTAGTGCTACATAGCATTATTCTTAAATTTATGTAAATGACGGACAATACAATGATGTATAGTAAATATTGTCAAAAGTTCATTAAGATAGTGGTGACATTTAAAAGTTCGATGAGTTATCATTTGCATTTTCAAAGTTTTAGTATCATTACATTACCCACTTACTAAATAGTATTTTTTTTTGAGGGACTCAAATAATAATTTCCTTAATTATATCGGAAAATATTTGTTATTATGAACAAGTGGATTTGTAGGTAATAATTCCTGCACATTATATCAAGTTTAAATTATCAAATGGCCACATGCACATAAATAATTAAGTAAAAGTTGTAAATACAAATAGCTTTATTGTGTTATTATGTTACTGACACAAAGTATTTCCAGTTTGTGTTGTTTAAAGTATCGTAAATCATGATTTATATAATTTGAGAAAAAAAAAAGTTTGTGATTCGAGTCCACAATCTTACCAATATGATTATCTTCTTTATGTAAAGCATTTTACAAAATGATGACTTTCAATCTACCACTCTAACAAAGAACTCAATGTACTTTTCTAATATGCTATCCATGTGTGATGTTGCCATTCAAAATCAAATGATTATTAGCTATCTCGATTCAAATTAAAAAAATTAGTTGAACTGAAAATCAAACAGTGATTTTTGAATGACTGAAATTTTTTAATAATTTAATTCTTAATTGAACGATCGACGAATCTTCTTCCTCTGTGTTCCATCTTGTTTGTCTGGCGCGTCCCCAATAAATGGAGACAACCCAATTGCAAGAGCCCTAAAGTCTCTCTATTCTCCTCACATTTTCACAATTTTCACACCTGCTCAACATTGCTAGCTGATCAACTTCATTTCATGATATTTTCTTTACGAGTGAAAATGTGAAAAAAAGAAGTTACTGGGGGCGGTGCTTAGCAAAAAGGGGCAATAATGTGTCGTCCTGATTCCTTTCGTGGATCAATGTGAGTAAAGAGTAAAGACCTTAGCTTTTGTTCTTTAATGGGTTCTCTTTGATTTTTAATTTTCTTGTGTTTTCTACTACTGATGCTTTGCTTATTCTTTGAGCTTTCTATACGCACACGCAGGTGTATGTATATGTAGTGCAATATAATATTTAATTAGCTTCCTTTCCAGGTTACTTACCCGGAGAAAAGTTGAGCAAGTTAATAAGTAAAGCAAGAAGCAGAGAGTGGAAGGTAGAACTGAACCTCAAGCTCATAGTCTGGATCACAGGTAATTTGGTTCTGGGGTAAAGCACTATCCTAATTTCTACTGCATTGTGTTGATGTGCACATTTACGTGTATAATGTACTGGGTGCATAAAAATATGTATGCTTTCTAACCACTTGGAGTCCTTTCAGTTTTTTGCTGCTGATATTTTACATTGCTGCTTATTTTTCCTTTTGGTTGATTATTTCTGTTATAAGTTAATATAGGAAATTGATCAGACTTTGACTTGCTTTTCTTCTTTTGTTAATTTACTCAACTGAATAGATTCGATTTAGTCGGGCTCGAGTGGACAAAGATTGGTTAAAATGAGTAACATGGAGCTGCATAGTTCTTCTTTCGTCGTCATATTATTCAGTCTTCTACTTCTTGGAAAAGCTGAAGTTTACATTGTGATAGTGGAAGGAGAGCCTGTAATAAGTTATAAAGGTGGCATCAATGGCTTTGAAGCTACTGCTATGGAGTCCGATTCTGATGAGAAAATTGATGTCACCAGGTACTTCTAGTTATGTCTATACGTATATTATATTATGCGCCTGCCATTATTTCACCAACTCCTATGATGAACAGTAGTTAATCCATTGTTTAGTTAAACTTGGAGTTTTCTTATTTGTTTTTGTCTATTCTCTGGCTTTGTATGTAGATGACTCGATAACATATATATATATATATGTTGAAAGGGACTCGATGGTATGTTAGGTTCATCTGTTGTGTGGCTATACGCAGTAATTGCAGTGGCCTGTCAAGTAGTTTTGTGTATGCAGGGAAAACCCTATGCCATTTTCACTTTCTAGTTTGGAGTACTTCTATTTTGATAAGCTTATCAGTGTATCTCTTGGTAAATTGTTTACTTTTTCACACAAAATTTTTAGTAGATCTATTACTGTTGGACGGATATTGTATCAGTATTTTAGCATTGTATACTGTGTTTGAGCTCCATGGTGGCCGAAGTAACAGTAGAAAGTCAGTATACTATTTCCTCCGAGATATTGCGAGCTATGTTTTTAGAGATCGGGCTGTCGAGACATCTGATCTCTGAATAGTTTGAGTAGTAGATATAATCAGAACTGTGGATGTGCAATTTTTTTGGGGACTGGTTCACCCCCACAAGGAAAGAGTTGAAGCCCAAAAATGTTGTTTCTTTCTCTCCACAATCTCAAACTGGTTGGTTATTTTCATTTTGTGAAGTTAATGATGTTCCACATTGCTTCATTGAAATGTCCCGGCGGAAAAATCTTTCAGACTTGTACCACATGGATCCCTAATGGATGGAAATTGATAGTTGAGCATTTAAAAAGTCAATTTTGGTTGGGTAAAAATTTACTGAAGTAAGCATTCATTCGGCATGGCTTCCAAAAGCCAAAAGCAGCTTTTGAGAAATAGAAGTTGTTTTTGGTTCTGATTAGAGAACCACAAGATCAGAGAATGTTGTAAAAGTGCTTCTTGTGGTTAGAAGATCTTTTATGGGAAGTTGGATGAAAATAACATCCTACGGCAGCTCTTTTATAAGATGCTATACCGAGCAGGACTACTTGGTTCTGACATTGAAATGTGTAAGTGAGCAAGTGTGTGGCTAGGGGGGAGATAGTGGGCTTGGAGGAACCAGAAAGGAGTATCGGTGGGGGGTATATAGGGGGCTTGGAGGAACCAGAAAGGAGTATGGTTGGGGGGAGATAGTGGGCTTGGAGGAACCGGAAAGGGTGGGGCAGAGGAAAGGTTGCCATGTAGCTAAAGCTGGGGGGACATCCTGTGGCGGGATTCACCAAGGAGTAGCAAGCAGGGCTAGGAGCACGGTTATCGCGGCCTTGGGGGGGGGGGGAATTTCCTATATTACTTTTTTTTCCTTTTCCATTTTTTCCCTTCCATTTTTTTTTCACTAAATATACTTGTAAAACTTATTTTACCACCATGAAGTTTAACACTGTTCATGTGACATTCAATGACCTAATTGATGGTTTCCTTATTTGGCAAACTAGATGCCACAAAAGTGGAAGGTTGGGAACATTGCATCTTGGGCCTGTCTAGATGAACACAATGGAAATGTACAATGCAATGTTGATAAAAGCAATGATAATTTTCATTCAGAATTTGTGCCATGCTAATACTTTCATCTTAGGCCTTGTTCTTTATAGCTAGTATATTAGCGTGTGGTGGAAAAGTGGAGAGAGTTTATAGGGAATTGTGAGAAGTAATTATTTAGAGAGAATATGTGGTTGGTATAGGTTTGAATTGTTGACTTTTTGGTAGTGAAAAAGTAAGCTGTAGAGAACGAGGCGTTAGTGATATATAGCATGATCCTTTTCAAGTTCATATGCAGGCAGTAATAACTTTCTATAGATAAACTCATGCATTCACTTTGACGCACTGGAAATATGATGCTACCACTCTTGCCATCCTCTTCAAGCTTTACATTAGTAGGCAACTTCTGTACTACATTTAGAAAATATCGACTGGCTTTCAATCTTCTTTTGTCAACATCCTTTTTTCGGTTTGGAGGGTTTTGGGGGGAAGATAGCAGATTTTGCTCTTCCTATGTATGTCTTGCCCACCAAGCAGACAAACAAAAACATCTGAATTCCCACATTTGATTCTTTTCTTCTGCAGGAAGAGTGTTATGTGCTGAAGGTATTAATTAGCTGATGCCTCTTAATATACTCTGACCTAAGGATGGTTGATACTTTGAAACTTGATCTTCATTTTGCTCTGTGTTTTGCTTTCTTTCAGCGAACTGGTCACGTCCTATTCCCGTCACCTAGAAAAGAAACATGACATGCTTCTAGGAATGCTGTTTGACCAAGGAACCTACAAGAAGCTCTACAGCTACCGTCATCTTATCAATGGCTTTGCAGTTCACATTTCACCTGAGCAGGTGACGTCCTATGTTATTTATTTTCTCCATTTTGTTTACTTGTCGTCATATTGCTTGATGTTCAGTTCTCTTTCAAACACATCCTTACATTATCAATGTGTTAGTAGGCAGAGAAACTTAGAGGAGCACCTGGTGTGAAGTCTGTGGAGAGAGATTGGAAAGTAAGGAGACTCACAACCCATACCCCACAGTTTCTGGGACTTCCAACTGGGGTATGGCCTACAGGAGGTGGATTTGATCGGGCTGGAGAGGATGTTGTGATAGCCTTTGTGGATTCAGGAATTTATCCACATCATCCAAGCTTTTCGGCACACAATACTGAACCGTATGGACCTGTTCCAAAATATAGAGGTAAATGTGAGGTTGATCAGGACACTAAGAGAGACTTTTGTAATGGGAAGATTGTTGGTGCTCAACACTTTGCTGAAGCTGCTAAAATGGCTGGTGCATTTAATCCAAAAATTGATTTTGACTCCCCCCTTGACGGTGATGGACATGGAAGGTTTGAGTTGCTGCTTTGAGGATTTTAGTTTCTGTAAAGCTTAGCGTTCCCCTTATATCCATTCCAACTATTGAAATTCTTATACTATTTTTATTATTATGATTCTGCTAGATGAGTGAGTTATCTAATCAAAAAATGGAATGAAATTCTGATTTTGCTATGAGATGAGAAAGGGTATATTTAATGCATAATCTGTGAAAAGCTTTAGTTGGTAGTTGATTGATTTGCAAAGGAACCAATACCTGCATAAAAGGGGTTAAATTTCTTGATATCAATATGGCTTTGACACCTTCTGAGGTTCCTATAATTTGCGGATTCAATAACGTGTCCGAAGATATTAGATGGATAACAAATTTGTCATTTCGGAGACATTGAGGACTGAAGACTTGTCAATAGACTAACACAGACAAAATTGAAGTTATGCTTTGGACTCACTTTGTAACATATTCAGGCATCATAATTTGAAAGAACAAAAATGTTTAGATCAAATTATGCCTTCAACAAAAACTCTTACTCTCATCCTTCAAACGCTTCTTGAATCCACAAGCCACCCACCTTACACTACCTTCTTTTAAAAGTTTTTTTGCTTGTTCTGTTCAAATGATTCTAGTTCTGGATGATATATTGTATGATGTACTTTCTTGGATTCCCTTTTATTTCATAAAACAAATGATAAATTGCAGGCACTAAAAATAAAAGGGACTAAAAATCTCATCAAATCTTTTGGAAGTGTTGGTTGTGTACCGTAAAAGGTTTTAGTATTATTGATGTGATTTTTTTGATCTGATGAAGCTTACTTTTCAAGCGTTTTCTTGTATCAGTCATACGGCTGCGATTGCAGCTGGAAATAACGGAATTCCTGTGAGGATGCATGGATTCGAATTTGGAAGAGCAAGTGGAATGGCACCTCGTGCTAGGTAGAATTCTTTTAACATATACTTGAAATATTGTGAAATGAGCATGCTTAATCCTTTTCTGTCAATTAAAAAGAGCTATCTAGAGTTATATATTAACATTGACAGAGATGTTCTGAATGAGCATATTTAATCCTTCTTCAGTTAAGAAGTGATTTGTCCAATTATGATGGTTTGTCTTTTTTTTTAGAATTGCTGTATACAAGGCTCTCTACAGGATATTTGGTGGATTTGTTGCAGATGTAGTCGCTGCTATTGATCAGGTAATCTAAAATATGGAGAGTTGATGTATGAATTATCAGTGGAGATAGAGAAAAGCTCCGACTGTTTTCCATTGAGACGCGAATCTCCATACAAATTGAGTACAATGTCTTGATCATACTGAGTCCTTATCCACAACTAGCAGGGCACACCAAAAGAGAAAAAAAATAATAAAAAAATTGAACTTCTTGTTTTTATGAGCACTGAAGCTTCCCCAGAGTGTTGACTTTAGATCAACACAGATGGAGAAAAACAATGTAAAAGAAAAAAATGATTTTCACCTCTGATCAATTTCTTTGGGTATCGCTAGGACAGAGAACATTTTATTAAGGGGCTGATTTTGTCCCTGTTTGCATCAATTTCTACTTTTAAATAAAATAGGTCAAACCAATTACATCCACATATTTTGCGGGACCCAAATGTGTTGCACAAATCTCCAGCATTCAACTGCACTCATTCTCTCCCGTATTTCTCATTAAAATGGGTTTGCAAATGGGCACTTTGATTGTTTGAGAATTGATTTCATGAAAGTGATTTCTTGGGAGAATGTGTGGTTGAAAAGTAAGGAAAAGTTATGAATTTACGTGCAATATTATTTTAATAGGTAAATGTGTGGTTGGAAATGAATTTGAATGAAAATTGATTTTGGGAAAATCAATTCCATACGCAGCCTAAGAATCTCCGGAGTTTTTTTTTTCATCTGGAATTTGAAAAACATAATTTACTTTGATGCGTATAGGTGGAATGACATCTTTTATATCCGATAAAAGTGCTTCCAATCTTGAACTCAAAGGTTACACTAATTAAATCAGTAAAATGAAAGAGAAATATTCAAGTTAGTGTTCCCTAAAGTTGAGTTTTGAGCTGTTTTGTCCGTTCTAATTCAGCATGGTTTGACATATTTGATTCAATGAAGAGAGATCTTTCAGTAGCGTATACCAAGTTTACATGAAATGAGGCTTAGCTTGTTGCCACATCTTTAGCTCAGTCAAAAGATCAAATTCATTTCAGTGAGAAAAGATACCACTGGATAGTGATTAGTAGGACAAAAAAGTATCTAAAAGGAAGTCAGTGTTAATGAAACAGTTTCCAAATATATACCTAGTTTGGAAACTGAACTTTGCTTAGTCCAACCAGCCAATGTTGAAACTTTTGAAAATTGCTTACAAGGAATATTATTCTGGACATTATTGTCACATTCTCTTTTTCTTTTTCTCCTTCCTTTCGTTTATATATTTCTTTATTTATTATCTATGAAAATGTGTAAGGTGTAGAAACTTCTTGATCTGCACATAAATATGTTTCCTCAATGTTGGTTAGAGTGCCTTCGACCCAAATAGGTTGTGAAGAAGCTGATGATAAACCTGTCATTTATTCGTGAGGAACTCTTTTAATAGTTGATTTTATTGTTTGGCCAAGACCATAAGTTACAAGGCAGTTATTGATTAACTCAGTCTAACCTGTATTCAATAAATAAATCAACTTTCCAGAACCTGAATTCTTATACATGTTACTATTTTTTAACAGGCTGTTCATGATGGTGTTGACGTTTTGAATCTCTCGGTGGGACCTAATAGTCCTCCAGCTGCTACAAAGACCACATTTTTAAACCCATTCGACACTGCACTTCTTTCAGCTGTAAAAGCTGGAGTTTTTGTTGCACAGGCAGCTGGAAATGGAGGTCCTTTTCCAAAAACCTTGCTGTCTTACAGCCCTTGGATAGCATCTGTAGCTGCTGCAGTTGATGATCGGAGATATAAGAACCATATGACCTTGGGGAATGGGAAAATCTTAGCTGGGATTGGGTTGTCACGTAAGTATCTACAAATTGTTTTCTTAGGTACTATATGGCAGCATGAGATCAGGCTCAGATGGAACTAGAATCCACAATTATTCCCATTGAATTATGGGCAAATAAATTATTTGGATGATTAGTAATTAATGTTAAGGTAGAGATGTTCCATTTTTGGTTATGTTATTAAAATTAAGAAATATAATCAATATAAATCTTCAATTTTCCCTAGTTTATTTGGTTGATGATCAAATTGGCATCACGGTATGCAAAAGATATGCCATTTTTTGCATGATGATTAATTCATAGAAAATCTTCTCTTGAATCATGTTGAAATCGTGTGCTCTTTATTTGACATCAAATAATACAACTAAGATAAGATTCAACCGCCATGTGGTGATTGAATGTAAGTTGCCTAACATAATTTTCTCAGACAAACGATAAGTAAGTGAAAAATTATAATCATATCTTGAAACTAGCCGGTCAACTTTTCATTAGCAGTCACCTCTTTAAAAGCATCTCCTTGTACCTTTGCACTGGTGGTTTTGTAGTTTCAGAACATTATGTTGTGAATCCTGGTTAATAATATATTATGCTCGTGAATATATAACTTAAAGGTACATTGGCCTAAGCGATATGTTATTGGTATAAGAGGACAAAGAAAATTGAAGCTTTAGCCAAAGATTGCAATGATGTCATAACTGAGTGCTATCACATGACAAAAGTATTTCTTTTACTCACATTTATTTCTTCACTAAACTAGTTTATTATTAGTTCTTGTGAGTTTCTTCAATGAAATTTTTGCCTTCCTCACTATTCTCCTCCTCCTCCTCCTCCTCCCTCTCTCTCTCTCGCTCTTTTTAATATTTTTTTTCTTCTATTGAAAAAATTCCAGCTGACACGCCATGTATCTTTCACTTTTTCCGCAGCTGCTACACATGCAAATCGAACATTTACCTTGGTAGCAGCTAATGATGTCCTTTTGGATTCTTCAGTTGCTAAGTATAATCCTTGTGATTGCCAGAGGCCGGAACTTCTAAACAAAAATTTGGTAGAGGGAAACATTCTTCTCTGTGGCTATTCTTTCAATTTTATTTCTGGCACTGCTTCAATCAAGAGAGTCTCAGAAACTTCTAAGAGTCTTGGTGCAGTGGGCTTTGTTCTTGCAGTTGAAAATGCTTCTCCAGGGACAAAATTTGATCCTGTTCCAGTTGGTATTCCTGGGATCCTCATCATAGATGTTACCAAGTCAATGGTAAATACTATTCTGAATCCTTGTGAATCCCGGATGCAAGCCTTTCTCTTGCGTTTCTTCCAGCACCACTAGTTTATAATCTTCTGATTGTTGCATGTTTATGACACCTTTTAGGAACTTATTGACTACTACAATGTTTCTACACCAAGGGATTGGACTGGTCGAGTAAGGAACTTTAAGGCTGTAGGAAGCATTGGAGAAAGTTTGAAACCTACACTCCATAAATCTGCACCACAAGTGGCACTGTTCTCTGCCCGAGGACCCAATATCAAAGATTACAGCTTTCAAGATGCAGATCTGCTGAAACCAGATATTCTTGCTCCCGGCTCTCTGATCTGGGCTGCTTGGGCTCCAAATGGAACTGACGAGGCAGATTTTGTTGGTAAAGTGCTCCCAATACCATGCTTGATTGTTACTTTCCTTACGTAGTTTCTAAAATATAAATTTTAATTAATAATTAAAGAAGTTTAATACAAGTAGAGAATGTAACCTCTGAAATCATGTTTAGCAAAATGTGCTAGTTAAGAGTTTGACTTATTTTCAAGCACGTCGAAACATGTCCTTAGTATTTCATGATAATTGAGAAGGGACCTGAAGTCTAATCGGTTGGATTAGGTGAAGGATTTGCTATGATATCGGGAACTAGCATGGCTACACCCCATATAGCAGGAATAGCTGCTCTTGTGAAGCAGAAGCACCCTCAATGGAGTCCCGCTTCTATCAAATCGGCCCTGATGACTACATCAACTACACTTGACCGGGCTGAGAGACCTCTTCAAGCCCAACAATTTTCTGAATCTGGAACTATGTCTCTAGTCCGTGCCACACCTTTTGATTTTGGAAGCGGCCACGTTAATCCTAGAGCTGCTCTGGATCCTGGACTCGTCTTTGATGCAGGTAATTAGGCTTCTCTCTTGTAGCATGGTTACCTTCACATAGTCGAATATTTGTTCAGATCTACTAGTGTTCGCTCTAATCATTCACTGGGATGCTATGCAAAATGCAAGTTTCTTAGGAACTCTGCCTATTTCTTAAAAGATTAGGCTATCAAAATTACTACTGTTTTGGTTAATTTGGGTGCTAGGATATGAAGACTACGTGGGGTTCTTGTGTACTATACCTGGAATTGATGCTCACGAGATTGAAAAATACACAAATTCCCCCTGCAATTATACCCTTGGACATCCTTGGAATCTCAACATCCCATCAATCACACTTTCCCATCTCGTGGGAACTCAAACTGTGACACGCACTGTGAAAAATGTCGCCAACGAAGAAACCTATGTCATCACAGCACGAATGGCCCCGGAGATAGCCATAGACACGGATCCTCCTGCTATGACACTAAGACCAGGTGCATCTGTGAAATTCTCAGTGACTCTCACTGTCCGATCAGCTACAGGAGCCTATAGTTTTGGTGAGGTTTTGCTGAAAGGGAGTAGAGGCCACAAGGTCAGGATCCCAGTAGTAGCCATGGGTTATGATCGATAGTTGGATTGATTGCGACTCAAATGTTTGTCCTATGATATTCTTTTCACCTCTGGAGAATAAGGTACATAACATTGGATGTAGTTCGTCCAAAAAGTATACGTATTCAGAATATGTAAATTTGGCTTGGGCTTCCGGGAAGAGACTTATAGTTTCATCTTCTGCAAGTTTTGCTTTTTTGTTTTGAAATCTTGGCCAGCGCAATTCCTAGTGTTCTCATCCCATTGTAAGCAGTGCCATTTGATTAGGAGGTTTGATGTCCTTCTCTACTTATTTTTTGACTGTTTATGCAATTTCTAATAATAGATAGATAGCTGAATTACTATACATATTTGTCAATGCACTCTCTTGAATGTTTATTTATATTTATACATTTACGATAAATTGAATAGTAACCGGACATGATCATGGAAAAGAGACGTGATAAAAATTTGTATGACATTCCATGCAGAAAAGATTTCACTGTCTTTTTGAACAACAGGAATACTTCTCCATCAGAACTGATGTGCAGATTAAAGATTTAATTTTCTTGTAGATCTGATTCACTTCTCCTATTGAATGATATTTCTCTGATGGTTGCCAAAATTGGCTTCCATGACCTAGCTGGTGACTTCTGCATAGCAGCCAACGTCTGATCACTTTTCGGATCAACCCCGACGCTCTGTCCTGAAAACCGGTTGGGACTGCTGGCCGGAGAACTCCAGATCGGGCTTGCACCTTGCCGGCTGGACGAAAAACTTCTGCTACCTGAACTGGTTTTGGACTGCTGACACTTCTGTGCCATGGTAGCAAGCTTGCGTGCTATCGGGGCCAACTCCATGGGCGAAACATTGGAGTGAAACAGTGAATATGGTAGCAAGAAATAGATCCTGCCTGGCTCAAGAAGAGTTTCTGGCTTGAGAGGCACTGAACCAGATAATAATTGAGCATGAGTGAACAAGAAATGCTTTGTGGGCTTGCCAGTTACTTGACCAACTGTAACAGGTTGCTCTAAATCCTCAACAATACCATTCAAATGCACAATCCTAATTCCGTTGAATTCGGACACTGATGATCTTTTGCAAGAAAAGTTGCCTCCCATTTTCTTGAAAACCCCTCTTTTCACTCTCTCTTATGGGTAGAATATGAGAAGTAATCTTTTTATTACACACAAGCATCCTTTGCCGTATGGTAGGTGTGGTAATATATGAAAGTTGAAATGGCTAATTTCCTCAAGAGTCACTGACTTTCGTCCATGCTAGAAGTCAGGCTACTAAACTTTATTTTGAAGCAATTGGACCACTAAATTTTAATTTGCATGTAACCTAAAAACTCCACATCAATTATCAACATTGGGGGTCATAGATTGAAGCACCCCACCCCCTCCCCAAAAAAGAAATTTCATACGGTACGGACGATATAGAAATATAACATAAAACAAAGTTATGACCGTTTCTAAAAATTCAACTAAAGCTAAGTTTATTTTAAATTTTTAATATAAATAGATAATGATAGACTGAAGATATATAAACGCTATCGAATTAAAGTCCAGCGGTCTCCGGTTGCTTGCAAAATAAAGTTGAACGATCTCATTATTGCTAATTAAAATTTAGTGACCTAATTGAATGTGAAAGCAAAATCAAGTTGTTGAGGATGAAATTAATCCCAAGTTAAAGTCCTGTTTACTTGAGTCAATTTCAACTTGTTGGAAAGGAGATTTGTCTACAAGTTCATGTGGGGCCAGGAATTTGAAGTCTAGATAGAAAGACAAAAAAGAGTCATTGGCATGGTTGATTGAATTATGGTGGAATTTAGACTTGTTCAAAGAGGAAACTGAGCTATCGGATACTCTGTTATGCCTTGTGCTTTGAGTTAGAAACTTTGGGACTTTATTTGTCTATATATATAGATATATGGTGCTTGGTAGATCATGATATATCTTGACCAATTAAATTTAGTTTTGACTCCGTCAACCATCGACTATTTGTCCACTACTAATTCTTTTGAGAGTGATTTTCCTCTAAGAAATGTATGCTAACAATGGTATATTCGAGATAACCAACCGAGTCATACTACTAAAGAACAACTAGCTAATGTTTTGCTGTCTTGACTCGAAATTCCTTTCTTGGCCTTAGATACGAGGAAATATCCGACTCCACAACCCTCTACCGATTTCTATCATCACTCTTCCTCTCGTTGCGTGTCTCCAATCAGCTCCGTTGGTCAACCATCAAGATCTTGATAAACAGAGTTGTCCCCATTGAACAAGCAATACAAAGGGCCACATGAATACCTGATCTTCTTGCGAGTAATTTTTTCTGAACATTAATGTATAAGATTTTTCATAATCAAAAATCTTTTCCAGCCGATTTTAGTACAATCCTTTTACCTTTATACTTTAAATGACACCAAGGAAAGTACTCAAGTTCTCTTGAAACTTATAATCCCTAAATTTCAATTCTTGAAATTATTGTGACATTTGTAAACACTGATGGTAAGCATGTGCTTTGCACGTGTTATGGAAATACAAGGGTAAGTGTAAATTTTTATATGCTATGAGCTTAAAATCATTATATAAAATTAAGTTGAGCGTTAAATTCTTATACAAAAACTTAGGAAATTCTTATACAAAAGGTAGGGATAATTTCACAAATGGTCCCCAACCTTTGCACTCACTATCAATTGGGTCTCTAACCTTTTTTTATCAATGCCATAGATGTCCAACTTTTCATAAATTAACTTATAAGGTATTTTATGACATTTTTGCTTTTACTTTTTAAATAAAAAATCTAAAAAATAATAAAAAGAAAAAAAAAACTTAGTTAGCTACTCATTCTACATCTATTTTTAGCATGACCGAAAATGTCAAATACTTACACACTTTTTCTTTTT
Source organism: Nyctanthes arbor-tristis (assembly GCA_963692815.1). Classification (NCBI taxonomy): domain Eukaryota; kingdom Viridiplantae; phylum Streptophyta; class Magnoliopsida; order Lamiales; family Oleaceae; genus Nyctanthes; species Nyctanthes arbor-tristis. The sequence goes on from CAVNYN010037899.1 coordinate 59,888, forward strand.
TGGAGAAACCTTCTTTTTCCTATCATTTCTAACTAGGGGTGGGCGTTGGTGGGGTCGGTTTGGTTTCCGACCATCATACCTACCTAATTATCCACCTAACGTAAATGACAAATTCCAATAATTATTTCCAGTAACAAAAGAGGATATTCACAATTTTGTTGTTTGTTCCTCTCACTGCTATAAGAAATGACTGAAAAAAATAAGGATTTCCTTAAAAAAAGAAAATATTACAGATGTTTGACATTATCTATCATATTAGGGATATGAGTAGAGTGGGTAGTTAGTTAGGTAGGTGGGAAATTTTTATTTTCCTTTTATTTTTATTATTTTTTTATTTAAAAAGTAAGGGACAAAAATTTCATAAAAGACCTTTAGAGCAAATTTTTGAAAAGTTGGGGACCAATGACATCAAAAAAATAAGTTTGAGGTCCACATGCCCGTCTTCTAAATCCTTTTAGAAAATGTGAAAATGTATTATTTATGCAAATATCAAAAGAATTTGATACTTTCCTTCAAAAAAAGAATTTGATACTTAAAACTGCAACCTCAATGTGTTTGACCAAATGGAGAAGCAATTATAGTCCGAATAAGGAAACAGATCAGACCTGAGTTCAGAGCCCTATCTCTAATTACACACCACCATCTCACCTGACACAGGCCACATAGCGGCCTGTGATTGGAGATCGGGCTCCGGACTCGGAGTCCAATCTGTTTTCTTAAAAAATCATGAAGTAATCATGTAAGCTAAATTATTGTGCATAAATGAAAATTTTGTTTTATTAAAAGAATTGAGACTAATCAAAAACAAAAAAGTAATCAAAGCTTGAACCGGTTGATAAATTCACAGATGCATAAAAATTGTAAAATAAAAAATAAAATAAGAAAAAAATCTCAAAAACTGAGACAAGAAGTACAGAAATAAAATATTGGGGAAAATATTCTCTCTCTCTCTCTATTCACCTCACTGCATATTATATATCGCAACATTTTAATTAAATTTTTTTTGCTTACATTACTAACAATCAAAAATAATTATTAACCATGTTACTAAACTCTCTTATCTCTTCTTTTTTCTTTTTTCTTTTTAATTGTACATGAAAATTCCTCTTTTACGAATGTTATTGAATTGAATTTGAATGATTAACTAATAGCATGATAGTTTACTCAAAAAAAAAAAAAAACTAATAGCATGATTGACAAAAACATATATATATATATATATACACGCACACACACACAAAATAAATGAGCAACCCGATAGCTATGAATTAAAAATTAGTTGTTTTATCTCTTCTATGTTGACGCTACAAAAGATTTCATAATTTAGAATCTTTGTTTAGTATTTTTGGATTAGCAATAATCATGTGTGTTGCACGTCTAATGAAAAAAGATGAATCATATATGTATAGAGATTTTGAAGTAATAACTCATCAAGTATGCCCATTATTGTATGAAAGTAGATTTGGGTCATATTTCATTGTTTCTTTTTAGATTCTACAATTATATACGTGCATATATATATATATATGTGCGTGTGTGTGTTTAAACATTATTAATTTATATATATATATATATATATGTTAGCCAACTGAAAGTTAAAGGAAAAAGGAAAACAAAAGCACTTGGAATATGAAAAATTAAATATTCACGAATTGATTAAAAATATTCATAACAATAAATAAATAAAAGTGAAATGAATTAAATTTCAAATATGTGTATTAGTGATCTTTCAAACAAAAAATAAATAATAAAAACAAGGGTGAAATGGAAAATCAAAGTTTTCCCATCATTCCATCTTTTTATAGATAGTAGATAGATGATCAAATATATATGCGATCTTTATATTTCCAAAAAGTGAAGTAATAATAATTAAAAAAAAATGAAATATCAATGTGCAAAATTTTACATCGTTGATGATGAAAAAGTATGTAAATACAGAGATCATCATCATCCCTACTTTCAGACCTTTCTAAGACCTTCAAAAACAGATCAGTTTTTCATCAACAATCAACCAACTTGGATTGGGGAAGTTTAGCAAAATCCACAAACTGAGTGCTTCTTTTCACCTTTTGAATATGTAGACTCGTCCCCTCGAATTCTCTCTTTGTTGCCTCGAATTTCACTTCAGTCGAACCTGATTCCTTGTATAATTGTCTTCTTCCATCGATCTTCCTCTTTGTGTCGTCAACTCCAATCTTTCTTCCAAAGCATTCTTTAGAAGAAACTTGCTGCAAACTTGTCTTCTTTTCGTCGACCAAAAACTTGGATTGAATGATTGTCGTACCTTTCCCCTTGGCTAGTACGTTTATTGGTTTCAAAGATGCAAGCATAACTCGATCATAATTAATCAACTCAGAGAATTGATCCTCAAGATTTTGAACAACGGGGCGCTTGCGACTGTTATTCAAACTCCAAGAAACTTCACAATCACGATCAAGATCTTTATCGATGAATTCTTTGACGATTTCATCACTATCGTCTAGAATGGCTTCAATAATGTCGGTTCTTCTTGCCAAAAACTCGATCAGATTTTGCCGGGCTGCCACTGCAATCAATTCTTCGATCAATTCGAAGATATTCTCAATGGCTTCATCTTTCATAAAGAAGTTGTGTCCGAAAACAGCTCGGAGATCATACCCTAAACCCATGTTTGAAAATCCCAGAAATTCTTTGCTGTATAGAAATTATTGTTGTCAATGTTATTATTATTATGTTAATGCTAATGTGTATTTATAAACGAAGAATTCTTTTACGGCGTGCAGGGAGGGAAACGGTAACTTGTGAGTTGTTTCCTTGGTATTTTTCAATTTCCTAAATTTTTATTTTTTATTTGTTCTCAATTCCACGTCCACCGTATTCCTTTCCATATATTGGTCAAAAAAATATTATATATATATATATTGGTGATGACTCGTTTGGCATGAGTTTAATGGTGTACGATATAACACTCATTTTTGTAGTAATTTCATGACCACTTCAGAAGATATCATTCTAACACTTTCCGTCATGTGGATGTATGGATACACACCACATGGTGACATGGATTTTAAAATTCATGTGGTGAACATCATAACGGCACCCACATAGGACGAAAGATGTCATAACAATACCTTCCGGACGTGTTAGATAATTTTTGCTAACTTTTAATGAATGTGCTAAAGAGTCCGTCGGACCCGACGGTACAGGTCACCGGCACCTGTCTCAATGCGTTTTGGCTCATCTAAAGTAAAATGTCGTAGACCTTCATTTGGGCAAATCCCATTTCAGTAAGACAATGATGCTCCCCTTCCTTCAGTCTGATCTATTTATCAGGATGGATCCATATATATGGAATTTCCTTTGCGTAAGTGGTAGGCTGGTTTTGAATAGCTTGACGTATTTTGACACTCAAATCGGATAGTGGATTTTTAATTTTTCTTCAAATTAGAAGATGACAAATTATATTGCCATCAAACTTTTTTTATTCATTACATTAAAAAAAAAAAAAACTTTTTTTATTCATGATACAACATTATAGTCAAGCCACACAAAAAAAAAGTAAAATTTATATTTACATCACTACTAATTTACATATACCCCATACTCTTACCAATTAATTTAAAGAAATCTCATCACATCATTTCATCTTGGTAGTACACCACATCACTACTTTATCCAGCTAATAATCAAAGTTTCCGGCATGAATTCAACTGAAATTGTAAGGAAAAACTATGCTTGATGGCCTAGATTGCATCGAAGAACTTATGAATATGCCATTGTCTATTTCCTCTTTTTCTCCCTTCAGTCTTTGCTGTTTGAATTAGTGGATTTTCTTGTTTCTGATATTGCATTTGATAGGATCTTTTTGTTCCATACGAATGAAAAAGTTGCTATTAAGCTTGTGACATTATTGAAGTTGCTTGGAAGATAGCCTTTTTTTGTGGTCTGATAAAATTGGTAATTTTGCGAAATAGGGGTGTATCATCATAAAATAAAGAGAATTAAAATTTAAAGAAATAAAAAGGTTATTCTTAAATGTCTCATTTAGTAATATAAAAATCACTTTAAAACGAATGTGGTGTCATAAACAATTTTTGCAGTGACAATATAGTCACCCATTTAAGATTTAACTCCCACGATGAAACCTTGTAATGGGATGTTATTACTATTTATTTATAATAATATCAACTAGCACACATTCTATGGTGTCTATTATAATGTGACAACTCTCTATTGAGTGTGTTGGGCCCATTCCCCCCAATGTGTCCAATCGGGGGTTGCCACATTGGACATAGTGTTCAATAGACTCCATAAAAAGACTGTATCAGCTAGTGGCAAGCAAATGTTATATACGTTTGATGTAAAAGATGAAACGTATTTGAAATAATAATAATAATAATAATAATATTTTTGAAATTTGTTTAGGTAATGTGTGGCATTGTTTTTATTGTAAAATATCAAAAAAAAAAAAAAAAGACAAGTGATATATATATATATATATTGTAAAAGGAAGAACGAGGAAATTGGTGAGACAATATTATTATATATATATACAAAATAGTATAGAGCTTACCGTGCAAAAAAGAAAAAAAAAATATCTATTCTATATACTATATTAAAGTAGCTGAGCTATTACGGGCCCATTACCATTTTCCCCGCCTAAACAGTTGTTATTAATTTTTTTTTTTCCCTACTTTTTTACCTTCTCTGCATGCGTTGCTTTGGAGGGAGACAGTATATTAATGAATTTTTGAATAACTATTCTTTCTCCCCTTCTTAATTAATTTACAGTCAAGGACCTTTCACTTTTCTTTTCTTTTCTTTTTTTCTTTCCAAACAACTTTTCACTTCCCAGTTCCCAGCGTTATCTTCTTCTTTTTTTATTTTAAATTTTAAATAAATGAAAAAGGATGGAAGGCAGAAGGCCAAAGCTGTCGATTAATGCATAAGCTACCGTCATGAAACTTCAGCAATAGCCACCCACCATTTCCCAAGACCGGCCTTTTTTATTTTCCTAAGCACTTCTTCAATCAAGCTTCAAAAATAGCCGCCCACTATTAAAAACAACCCGCTCGGTCTCTCTTTCGATTAAGGATTTCTCCCCATCATAGTTGTGAAATTGCAATCGTATCTGGTAGGTTCTCCGCCACCGGCGGCATAGTAGGGGAAAAATCTCCCAATTGGTGGCTGGGAAATCGCAACCTTGGTGTTAGGGGATTTCTCACATACTAACAGCTCCGATTTCATAACCTTGGTGGGAAAGAAAGGCCCCAGCTATTGCAGAAGGTCAAGATCCTATGTCATGGTTCCATTGCATGGTATGGGACATGCTCAATATTAGTGGGAAAAACATATAGGTTTAGGTATGGGACTAGTCCCGCATGGAAAAAGTTAGAGAAAAATGTTGGGTTTATAACCTCTTGGACACCCTCCCTTCAACAGCTAGCTTTTGAGGGTGAGTTCTATCCATGAGGTTGTAACAATGGTATCAGAGCGGTGATTCTGGAGATGGCTCATGAAACCCGATATAAGACCTTGGACGACAATATCAAGAAGTTACATGAGAAGCATGGAGTGTTGGAAACAATGGTCTATGGGTTGAAGGAATCTGTTGAGGAATTGAAAGACAAAACTGAAGAGATTTTGAGGGCTTTATTTGCCAAGTATACTGGGCTACTAGAGGCGAAATTGATGCAATCTGATAAGAAGATGAATGCTATGATGGGAGAATTCAAACAGCAGATTGAGAAAATCAGTAGCAAGGTGGATTTAGTTTCGGCTGCCAAGGTGCAGGACACTGGATCTAGCAATCATGGCAAAGAGAAGCTAGTGGAAATCTATAAAGCCCCCTAATTTGGGTAATGGGTTACTCCCAATCCCAGCAGGCAGTTCAGCATACTCAGTGAATAGAACTGATGATCGCATATTTACTCCTACACCGAAGATAGATTTCCCATTTTTCAATGGTGAGGCATGTGGAGAATGGATCAGGAAAGCCCAAAAATACTTCCAAATTTATAGAACTCCTGAATCTTCTAAGATGGAGATGGCTGAAATGCATATTGTAGGGAAGGCTGATGTCTTGCTTCAAGGATTTTAGGCTAAGTTCCCTAATGCTTCTTGGACTGAGTTTGTCACTGAGTTTTAGCAAAAGGTTTGATGTAAATATTGGTGAGGGAGATGTTGAATCCTTTTGCAAATTGAAGCAAAGGGGTGGGGTGATGGATTACTTAGAGCAGTTTGAAGAGCTTAAGGCCTATATCATGAAAATACTCCCAAATGCCCCAGAAAGTTATTACATCTCTTGTTTCATGAGTGGCCTTAAGGATGAAGTCAAGTATGCTGTAAGAATGATAAGACCTGATTCCTTATCTCATGCCTTTGAGGTGGCTCTATTGCAAGAGTCAACTGTCCAATCACTCAATAAACAACCAAAAGCCATAAAACCGCTGAATATAACAAAGAACTCTTTTCCCAGCCAAAGATATACCAATTATCACCAAACCAACCAATTACCAACTCAGAAAGTTCCCACACCAAACTTCAACAATCCAGTGCCAAAATACAAACCCATCACTTATACAGACTTGCAAACCAAAAAGAACTTGAGATTGTGTTTCAAATGTGATGAGAAGTATACCCCTGGACACATATGCAAAAACAAGATAATTAATTATATATTGTTGGAGGAAGATGAGAAAGATGAACCAGTACTAGCAACTGATCTTTGGAGGACAAGGTTGAGGAGGATGAACCAGAGAAATGTATGCATATAACTCTGAACGCCTTGATGGGGAACACCAAACATAGGACAATTAGGATACCAGGGAAGGTTAAAGGAAGGAAGGTATCCATACTTATTGACAGAGGATCAACCCACAACTAGATTGAGGAAAGGTTGGCATTATCCCTGGGATATAAACTCAGTGATGGAAAACCAATGGTGGTGAGTGTGGCTAATGGTGAAAAGTTGGAAAGTCAAGCCCTGATACAACCGGTCTGTTGGCAAATGCAAGGGCATGAATTTCAATATAGACTTAGGACCTTAAAACTTGGGGGCAGTGATCTGGTTCTGGGGACAAACTGGATGAGTCAATTCGGGCCAATCACCACTGACTACAGAGAAGGATACATGAGTTTCCAGAGCAGGGGAGAGCGGATCACATTCAGGAATGATTGTACTAGTAGCTTGAACTTGATGACTGGTGAAGGGGATAACGATTGGATGATGGGGCAGGAATGTGGAGTGATAGGTTCCATCCATGCTATCACTGAAGAGGCAGTCACAGAAGTGCCAATAGAAATCAAACCTATCCTTACTGAATTCACTGATGTATTTGAAATACCCAAAGGATTACCTCCAGAAAGGGCCCATGAACATTCTATCACATTGAAAGAAGGAACTCAGCCATTTAAACTTAGCCCTTACAGGCGTCCCTTTGTACAAAAGGCTGAAGTTGAAAGATTGGTTAAAGAAATGCTAGAATCAGGTATTATTCTGCCAAGCAATATTTCATTTGCTTCTCCTGTGTTACTAGTCAAAAAGAAAGATGGGAGTTGGAGGTTTTGTGTGGATTACAGGCAGCTTAACAACTTGACAGTGAAAGACAAATTTCCTATGCCTAGAATAGATGAACTATTGGATGAATTGTATGGCTCTAAATACTTCTCAAAAATAGATCTGAGGTCTGGGTATCACCAAATCCGGGTCAAGCCCACTGATATCTATAAAACAGCTTTTAGGACTCATCAAGGTTTATATGAGTTCCTAGTGATGCCTTTTGGCTTAACAAACGCACCAGCAACCTTTCAGAGTCTAATGAATAAGATATTTGCCGATTACTTGAGGAAATTTGTGTTAGTATTCTTTGATGATATACTGGTATACATTAAAAATCTGAATGAGCATTGCTTGCATTTGAAAATTGTGCTTGAGAAGTTGAGGCAGCAGCAATTATTTGCCAAACTCAGCAAATGTGACTTCGGGCAAACCAGTATTGAATATTTAGGCCATGTAATCAGCTTTGAAGGGGTTTCAGCTGATCCAAAGAAAGTAGAAACTATGTCCAACTGGCCTGTTCCCAAAAATCTGAAACAACTAAGGGAAAGTTTGGCTCAAGTCTGTAACAGAATGAAGCAATATGCTGATAGGAAAAGAACTGACAGAAAATTTGAATTGGGAGATTGGGTATACTTGAAGTTGCATCCTTATCAGCAACAGTCATTGGCTAAAAGGTTGAATCAAAAGTTGAGTATTAAATACTATGGCCCTTATGAAATTCTGGAAAAGATTGGGAGGGTAGCTTACAGATTAGCCATTCCAGAACAAGCAAAAATTCATCTAGTGTTTCATGTGTCCCTTCTCAAGTAGAAATTGGGAGAAAGATCTGTCCCAGTGGCTCCATTACCTGTGGAGACTTCTATAACTCAAGAAAAACAGCCAGAAGAAATACTACAGATTCGAGAAGTTCAGAAAAGGAGGAGGACTGAGGTTCAGTGGTTGATCAAATGGAAAGGCAGTACTGTGGAAGAAGCTACATGGGAATCTGCTGAAGAAGTGCTGAAGAACTTTCCTACATTTGAGCCTTGGGGACAAGGCTGTTTTGAGGAGGAGGCATGTCAGAGAGGTGATGCAAATAACTCCGGGAGGGTACCGGAGAAGTGGGGAAGGAGAGCCCAAAGAGGAATCAGAGAAAGGAAGCAAAGAGAGCAACATAATTTTAAAAGGTAAGAGTAAGGAACGACGCCGTAACCGGTTCTGCAATCTTAGTAATTGTTTTATGCTTTAAAATTAGTTATATTACGATTTTGCTTATTTCTTTATTCCTTAAATTGTAATGCATTTTTTTAGATGCCGAACACGTTTTTGCA